>JAQQSW010016081.1:0-11749 GCA_028646575.1 Pseudocheirus occidentalis | reverse complement strand
ATTACTTTGAGTCCAGGGGTGGGAAACCTTTGGCCTTTTTGTGATGATTGGAAACTGATCTCCATTTGAGAAGAGACTTTGACTAAATGAATGTACCCTCTAGGGATGGAGTAGTTAGTACCTGGATTGAATTGAGAACTCCATTTGAGAAGAGACTTAAATGAATTCACCCTCTAGGGGTACCTGGACTGAATTAAGAACTTACTTGTGAAATGAATGAGTTATACTGTATTTTGAGTTTCCCTGTTCTATGAATGTTTGCTGAATAAATGGGGTTTGCTATGCTGGTAATCCAAACCTTGGAAATTGCCTTTGCTTGGCATTACAAGGGTCTACCAAACTACCCTCTTCTTCCTCTTTGTCCTCCTCATAATCATCATAACTAACCTTTATATAGCACTTTAAGATTTGTAAAGCACTTTAAAGATGTTCTCATTTGATATTCACAACAGCCCTGTGAGGTTGGTACTATTATTAGTTTCATTTTGTTGTTGTCCATTCATTTCAGTCATGCCTGACTCTTTGAGATCCCATTTAGGGGTTTCTTGGCAGAAATACTGAAGTAGTTTTCCATTTCCTTCTCCAGTTCACCTTACAAATATGGAACCAAGGAAGACAGAGTTAAGTAACTTACCCAGGGTCACACAACTAGCAAGCATCTGAGGCCAGATTTGAATTCAGGAAGGTGAGTCTTCCTGACTCCAGGTCCAGCATTCTATTCACTGTATTACCTACCTGCCCCTACAGAAGAGAAAATGAAGTGAAGCATATTGCACGTACATCAAAAGGCAGATGAGCCTTTTAAGGCCATCTGGTCCAGCCCTCTCTTATAGAAGGTGGAAATGGGGATCAGAGAAGTTAATGATTTGCAGTTAGTCACACATGTTGGGAAACAATAAAGATTAGAACTAAGTGATAGGATTTGAACTCTAGTTCTTTAATAACAAATCTACCACTCTCCACTGTCCCAGTTCTCCCTCCAAACATCATTCCCTCATTCTCATCAAGCTGCTGCCAGTCACATCCCTACTCCAAAAGTAATTGATCCCTATTCACTGCTCCTATTTTCCATTCCAGGCACTGTCTTGAACCAAGCCCAGTTCAGGTGGTAAGCGGCTCATGGGAAGAACATGAACCAAAAAGGAAACATAACATCTTATTGAAGCTTTCCTACTTCCACAGAGCCTCTTACCCCACCACCTGACCTGACAACATGAAAACATTGCCAGGATTATCATAAAGGATGCAAGTATCGGGTAGGAATTTTTTGTTGTCATTGGGAGCTGATAATAAATCACTGATTTATTATTGTGTTTTTATTCATGATTCCTCCTGCTACTACAGCATGGGTATTTTTAGAAACTGAAAAACAAAGAAAATGAGAAGGGGAAAATGCCTCTACTGGATTTGTTAGAGCACTGGGGAAAGGGAGTTTATGAGGATATTGAAAAAAGATGACAGAATGGCTTTCTAGATTCCTTTATTTCCCTAGAATTATTTGTAAATAATATTTTTTCTGAAATTATCTGGTAAACAAGATATATAGAACATGAACCAAGGATTGAATACTAACAGGGAAACCAATTACAGATTCTAGAAAAGTAAGAATTTATTAATACTAGTCCAATAATAAAATGGTCTTCTTCATAAAAATAGTAGTAATAATACTGGAGAAATAAGGTGGCATAATGAATAAAGGGTCCACTTTTCAGGTAGAAAGACCTGGGCCCGAGTCTACGTATATCTCTGACACACACTAACAGTGTGGCCATGAGTTTTAATTATATAACCTTTCCATGTCCATGTAAATTCTCACAGGCTATAAGTTATAGGCAATATTACTATCATCAATGGAAGAAGATTCCATACATGGAACCCCCACACTAATGAAATAACAGGTCCAAACCAAAATAACAATAGTGATGATAGCTAACATTTATATAGCATTTTATTGTTTGCAAAGAGCTATACAAATATTATCTCATTTGATTCATACAACCCTGAGATAGGTGTCATTATTTCCCCATTTTATAGATATGAGAACTAAGGCAAACAAAATTTAAGTGAATTGCCTGTGATCACATAGCAAGTAAGTGATCAAGGCTGGATTTGAATTCAGGTCTTGCTGACTCCAGGTTTAGCTCAGTTTCCCCTGTACCACCTCCCTATATATAATATTATAATAATAGCTTTTACTACCTCTTACATCTATATAGCACTTAAGATAGAGAGAAATAGATGACAGAAAGACAGACAGATAGATAGTGAGAAGGGTTATTGAGCACTTACTACGTGCCACACACTCTATTTCCTTCTCAAAAACCTTGTACAAATGCCATTATCCTCAATTTACAGATGAGGGACTTGGAACTCATAATCCGTGACTTGTAAATGGTCACACAGCAAATGAATGTCAGAGCCAGAGTGAGAACTCAGGTCTAGTGGTAGAGAGTTCTGAGTCAATGAAAATGCTCAAAACAAATGCCAAATTCACAATTATAAGAGAGATTGTAGAGGGGAGTCATGTTTTGAGGTTAACATCTTTCAGGACCATATAACCTTGAAGGTCTCCTCTAACACTAATCTTTTCAGCAAAATACATAGGTAAGTGTCAGGTAGAAATTGAACCAGATGACCCCTGAGGACCCTTTGAGAGTCTGTGTGAGAACAAAACTTTCCTCAATCTAAATCAATGACCTGCCTCTCAAAACTTGAGAATTTGGGAATATTGCTTTGGTAGCCATCAGGAATATGCATCTCTCTCTCTCTCTGTCTCTCCCCTTTCTCTCTCTCTCTCTCTCTCTCTCTCTCTCTCTCTCACACACACACACACACACACACACATACACACACAGAATAAATGCAAAATAAATATGAGATAATTTGAGAAAAGAGGGTACATCTCAACTGAGTTTATAAAGTAGTATTTTTATATTTCTTCATTCAATTGCATTCATTCAACAAATATTTATCTGGTCACTTATTATGGTAGAGACACTTGCTAGGTGCTTAAGAGAGGAACAAAGTAAATAAACACATGGTCTCTGACCTCAAAGACTTTGAGGACTAGCAGAGATTATTTCATGTACACCAATGACTTTAATACAAGGCAGAATGTAATAAGTATCATAAGAGAAGTATAAACTGAGTATCATAAAAGTTCTGCAGGGACAAAGATCCTATTTGCCTTGGGGGAGGATAGAAGGAAGCTTTATTTATTTTTTTTAAAGAGACTTTATTTTATTATATTTTATATTTTGATTTTTGGAGGCGAGAGAGCAGGGCAATTAGGGTTAAGTAACTTGCCCAAGGTTACATGGCTAGTTTTTGTGTTGAGTCTGAGGCCGGATTTCAACTCAGATCATCCTGACTCCAGAGCTGGTGCTCTATTCATTGGGCCACTTAGCCACCCCAAAAGGAAGCTTTAATAAGCATTTGAACTAGGCCTTGAAGGATGGTTAAAATGTCAATAGGCAAAGAAGGTGGGGAGGGGATATAATAAGAGGATTTATGAAATGTTGACATTTAAACATTCCAAATTTAGTAAGATTGCCTCACTTTTTAGAATTAGAATTTCCAACTATCCATTTAGAATATTTTTATTTCCACACAGAGAATGCCATCAAGCTTTATGTAACTGCAACACCTTCATGAAAAGTCTAAGCAAGTACATTTTGATCTGATGTTTAAATTGGAATGATGTAAACAGACATTGGCATCATTTTTTTCATTAAATATGACTTGGTTATAGCAGTTTGCTAATTAAGTTGCAGTTTATTAACACATGTCAAAACTCATTTGCATTGCTAAGGAGCATTAATGTTATTTATTGATAAGGAGTATATCTTAAAGGGGTTACATATGAATGTGATTTTGCCTATAAGGCAAACTTATTTGAATAAAGATTTAACATGATATTTTAGAATTTATAAAAATGGGGATGAAATTCTCATTTCCCACCCCTCTCCCAGAATGGAATTTGTTTATATTCTGGCATGGACTCACATATTTGAATGAATCAGATGAATCAACAAGAGTATTTCCTCCAATGATGCAGATGACAGCCATGCCTGCCCAAACTAGATAACTCTGATCTATGTCCTCCCACAAACTCAGCACTGGGGATCTGTCCAAGATGCTCAAGGTCTTCTTTGGATTCTCCTGATACTAAAAGGATGCCAGTAAACCAAGCAGGGTATTAATCAGTTACCCCTCACTCTTATCATGTGGTCAAGCCTTTCTTCTTGATTCATATATTCCTTTGATGACATCCTTTACTCTGATTCTCCTTCATAAGTCCTTGTTTATAATGTTACCCTACAGATGATACTCATCTTTAATTTTTCAGAGATTCCATCAACATTCCATGATTCAAAGTGGTACAATGGCATGGGACATTGGAAAGAGTAATGATTCTGTAGTCAAAAGAGCTGGGTTCAAATTCTACCACTTATATTTACTACTTCTATGACCTTAGGCAAGTCACTTAATCTTCCTGGGCATTAGTTTCCTCATCTATCAAAAGAGGGAGTTGAACTAGATGGCCTCCAAGATCTATCCCTTGTTGCTTTAAATTTTCAATCATATAAGAAATCTTATTTCCTTTTTTTGACAGTGTTCCTAAAGAACTTGGGGAGACGTGGATGAAATGATAATACAGCTATATGGTTTCAGAACTGACTAAACAAGTTTATCTCTATTGTTCTAGCTTACATAATTTTCATGTATGCATACTAGACGTCTTGTTAGAAGAGATATTTAAGGCAGCTTTTTGCTCTACCATATCAAGAGGGTTTTTTTATGCTCAAAAACAATAAGCCCAATGGAATCTTGTATTATCCTATACCTTTCAATCAAGTGTGCCAGTCAGTCAAACAGCAGTCAACTAACAGTTATTATCATGTGATGGCAATTTAAGAGGACCCACAGTGCTATTCCACTTCCATATATAAAGATAAGAATTCAGAGTACATTTGGGGGCATGGCTAACATGGGAAACTGTTTTTCTTGACTATACACATAGTGAATTCTGTTTTTCTTTTTTAATGGGTAGGGGAGAAGGCAAACTGACCGTGTTAAAAGAATGAGGGATAATCATAGAATACCTCTATGTTCTACTAGTATTCTTATAATGTCAAGAGAAAATAAGAAAGGCCCCCAGCATTTTGGGTGAACCTCTGTGCATAATCTGTAGAAAGAAATTGACAAGAATCATAGAGGATGGGCGGCCGTTGGCATTATTGGAGAAAGCAGCCACACTAATGAGATCACAGATTCATTTGACTATGTGAATAACTAGCTTGAATTAGATTTAATTGTTTTGCCAAGTTTTGCCATCATTTTAGTGGGCTGGTTTTAATCAACCTGAAATGGTTTGAAATTTGTTTTCCTAGTTTTTAACTGGTTTGCATTCCTTACAACTAGTTTGAACCAATTTTACTGGCTTATAGTCAGCTGTTTTGACTATATATTCCATGACAAGAAATATTCATATAGAAATTTACAACATCATTTCTTCATTAAAAAGTCACATAAGGTAGGAAGTATGAGTCTGAAGCAGATTCTATTTCTTAATTTTGTGTTTTCTCTAACTCCTAGCACATTTATTATGAGGCTCATTTCTTTACTAAGAACAAAAAAGAATCCCATGACAGAGTGGAATCCTTCTAAAGCTAATCTCAACCTTCCCCTCTTTTCTTTTATGTAGTCACCATGCAAAGTGAAAAGACCATTACATTTAAAGTAAAAAGATTTGGGTTCTAGTTCCAACTCTATCATGTACCATGCAAATTCACATAATTTCTCTGGGGTTCAACTTCCCCATCTATAAAATGGGAATAATAACCTTTGAACTCCCTACTTCACAATGTCATTATAATGATTTGCTGGGAATGGCAAATATGAAGCTAGGACTACATTAAATGAATACTCCTATTAGAAAGTCAGCTTAAAACTGAGTCCCCAAATCAAACCTCATGATGCATCAAAAGAAAAATATACATTGCTCCCATTGGGGGTTGACTTTCAATCTCATTGGACAACATCTGTGTCCCCTAAGTGCAGCTAACTGCAGGAACTAAGACCCAGAGGGAAATTGAAAACCCTGACCTTCTCCCCAATTCAAATAATTACACTTCCTTTCGATTGACCCAGCCTTGTGACCTAACTTTTTGAGTTAGATAGCCTTCTTCATGCGATCACCTACCCACTTATTAATTTTTATTTTGAATTATTTAATGGCACACGTACCAAATTTTAAGAAACACAGATTCTCACTTTCGTCTTATTTTTCATAGTAGTTGAAATTTTGAGTTGAGTCTCCAAGCTGGAAAGGACCTATAAGAGAATTTAGCCCAACTCCTACTTGTTGCATAAATCTCTTCCTACGATATCCCCCAGAAGTAATCAACCTTTTTTATTTGTTCAGACACTTCCTTTGCCACAGAGAATAACTGATTCTTAGTCTGCCTTGCTCGCCAGCGCCACCTGGTGATTGTGTTTTTATTACAGCAGCCTAAGATCATTTATTTCTTAGGCAACCATTATTGAGTCTTTTTTGAAATTGCAATCAACTAAAATCCATTAGTAATTTTCACAAAAACTTCAATCTAGCCATATCTTTTCAAATCCTGTAGCTGAGCAAGTAGACCGATTTTTAAAATAACATTCTGATCTTTAGGGGTTGGGGAAGAAACAGAAAATACACCTAACTTTTTCTCTCACCCAGGTGAAAAGACCATAAATAGGTAAAATAGGAAGGAATTCAGAAAAACCATCAATTTGTCTCTTTTCCTCCTCTAAGCTCCCAGGTCTTTTGAAGTGCATGGTGTTATTTTGTCTTAGTGGGTGGTTTGAGAGTTTAAGCGGTGGTGTTTTGTTTTAGTTTTTTTCTGTCAAGTGTTTGTGTGTTTGAAGGTGGGAAGGGTAAGGAAAAGTGGAAAGAACTGCTGAAAGTCAAATAAAAATGCTGCCGAGAGTTCACCTAAAGCTCAGTGACCTCCTGCAGTTTAACTTTCAAATGAATTTACAACTGAAAAGTGCCCACAAATAGCACAGAATCTAGTTTGGGTTTGGGGTTTGTTTTTTGCTTTTTCATTACAAAAAATTGTTGTGTGGACAGAGGCTACAGAAAGTATTGGTTATACTGGATTGTTCACTAGAAAGAATAGCAAAGCCTAGTTCTTGAGTCCATCTGCTGGGATATGGAGATAGGTTTATTATCCAGAGCTTTGGTTAAAATGGTGATCACTCTATTGGGAATTTATTTCAAAAGAAGAGTAAGCCACGACTACATCTGAGGCTTCTGTTCTCATTTCTAAAGCTCTAATGGTCAAGCCCTTGAGACTTTCCTTTTAGCCATTACAAAAGGATTTATTTCAAGTCTTATTGGAGCACTGACACAATTCTGCTATTAGTTTGACTTCATCATCCTTACTTATCCCACTATGTCAATTTATTTAAAGCCCAGGGAGAAAATTCCATGGTTAGGTATATTCCTTTCCACCAACTCCTAGGACCCTATGGCAAAAAAAAAACTAGACCTTGGGGGCAATTGGGTCAGGATGACCTGAATTTGAATCAGGTCCCAGACATGTACTAGCTATGTGACCCTGGGCAAGTCACTTAACTCCAACTGCCTCCAAAAAAAAGGAGGAGAGGAGAGGAGAAGAGAGGAGAGAAGAGGAGAGGAGAGGAAGGCGTAGGGGAGGGGAGAAAAAACTATACCTCTGGAAATGCAACTATCCATAGAACCCCAAAAGGACATCCGATCCTCCAAACCATAGTCCAAGTATACAAAGGAGACCTCAGGCAGCCTGTTATAATGGAAAGACTTGTGCTGGGAAGCCCTGGGTTTGAGTCATAGCTGTTATACTTCCGTGCCTTAGGCAAATCACTATACTTCTCTGGAAGTCAATTTATTCATCAATAAAGACGTTAGTTAGACAAGGTGAGATCTAATATAGACAGTTTGAAAATAAAAAGAAATCAATGCTATCAATAGTCATGAAAAAAAATGCTGCCTAATGTACCTCTTCTTTTGAAAGCAGTTGTCCATTGGAAAGATTCATTACCAAAACATCAGGAATAACCATGGGCTACCCACCTTTCATATAACTCAGGAACCTTGAAAAGAGTTTGGTAACCAGGTACACCACGAGAGATTAAAGCGCCCCAAAACAATCCAGAGATTCTCCAGGCTGACAGATTAATCCATCAAACTACTGTGGGATTCAAATTGAAAGTAAGAAGTGATAGTTGGGGTTTGTTGTTTAATGTTTTCTTATCACCCCATTGTAGTAGTCTGACAAGATTTCCTCCACGCAGGTTTGGATTTTAAAGCGTATGTCTCAGCCACCTGCCTACAAGTACTTTCTTTTCTGAAGCATCACTAATTGAGGATATGTAGGATAACAAGTCAAAGCCAACACTCCGAATGATTAGTCCAATTATTAACTGCCAACTAAAACGTCTGATGTGCAGCAAGAATGTCTCAAAGTAGATAATTATTAAACCAAGTGATATTTCTATAAAAGTAACTTTCAGAGATGTGGTTGTTATGATTTTATATTTCTTGACCCTTTCAAATTTAACCTACTTGACTGAATCTTCCTATTGTCTTGAAATCCTAAAAAAGGTTCTTAGCAAGGTTTGGCTTACTTAAGGCCTGTCTTCTCTAGACTGTTTCTTTTTACTTATAATCAGTCTTTTGGGTTTATTTTGAGTATGTTGTTTTATAATCCTTATTAGACACCCTAAATGACGAACAGGTTGGGTTTTGACTCAGGTAGCTTAACTCAAATCCTAATCCTGTCACTTCATAGCTGTATGACTTCTGGTAGGATCCTAACCTCCAGTCTGAGTTCAGGATCATAGATTTATGGCCAAAAGGGACCTCAGAAGCCCTCTCATCATGAGATCATAGATCTGGAGTTAGAAGGACCTTCAAGGTCATCTCATCCAATTCTCTCATTTACCATTGAGGAAATGAAAGACTAGATAGGTTAGGTAACTTACCTAAATCACATAGGTAAACACTAGAACTGTGTGATCAAGGACAGGTCACAACTTTTCTAAGCCTCAGTCACAATTTTTTCATTTATTTAAGAGGAGACCCAACACAGTAAGGCTAAACCTTGATTGTTATTCTTATTTATTCTTATTATATTATATACTATTATTATTATATATGTAGTTGTGACAAGACAAAGAATCAAACAGTGTGGTGTAGCAATAGTGGTGAGGCATAACAGCAACAGTGAGGCAAGGTGCCTAGTGACAAAAAGTACATTCATAGCAAGGGTCTTATATCTGATTTGGTTGATGCTTGCCCAAGCTCAGGAACCATCACTTCTGTGATTTAGTTGCAAGAGAATTCATTCAGAGGGTGAGCGCAAAGGATTGTTGCTGTGCCAAGCTTAGGGCACAGCTTGCTTGTTGGGTCTTAGGTCTGGAAAACAAAGTATCTCCTAATAGTGAAAAGGAGGAATGAAAAAAAGAGGGGTGGTCTTGGCATGGGGATCCTGACAAATGCCTGTTGCAGGGAGAGAAGATTAGGCTTAATAATAACTAGTGTTTATATAGCCCTTTAAGAGTTGTACACAGTTTTATAAATATATTATCTCACTCTATACTCACAAACACTCTGAAAGGTAGATGTTATTATTCCCATTTTACAGATCCTTATGCTAAGGCAGACCAAGGTCAAATGGCATATCCCCAGGCTTACACAACTAGTAATTGTCTGAGACAGAAATTTAACTTGGGTCTTCCTCTGACTTCAAGTCCAATAGTCTGTCCATAGCATCAATGTAAAAAGAAATCTTTCTAACAATTATGCTGTTGAAAAGTGGAATGGGTAGCCTTGGAAATTCCTATTTTCCCCCTCACTAGAGAATTTCAAACAAAGGCTGGATGAGGACTTTCCAGGCTAATTGTAGAGGGGACTCTTGTTATGGTGTGGGTTTGCCCAGCTGGTGGCTGAGGTCCCTTCCATCTCTGAAATTCTGAGCAGCAATGAGCCTGTGCCCCTGTGCTCTCCACCTCCTAGCCAAGACTTAGTAATCTATTAGGAGTTTTGCAACTTGGATGTAGAAAACATTTACTTGATTTTATCAAAGCATATGATAAAGTATATTAAACTATTCCTGTGGAAAAGATAGAGTTGTGGACTAGCTAATAACTCAATTATATGGATGTGGAATTGGTTGAGTGGCAGGTTTCCAGGTGAGTTCCTCTGTGATCTCTGCCTGGCTCTGTACTATTTAACATTGTTATCAATGATTTGGAAAAAGGCACAAGCGGCATGCCTGTCAGATTCACAGATGACAGAGACAGGATCCAAAAAGAGCTTGACAGGCCAGATAGAATATTGGGCTGGTTCTATTAAAACAAAAGTAAGTAGAAACAAATGTGAAATCTTACACTTGGGTTTAAAAAATCTTACACTTTTAAATACAAGATGGAGGAGATATAGATAGAATGCAGTTTGTCTACAAGAGTGGTAACAGAAGCAGCTAGGTGGTGCAGTGTATAGAGCACCGGCTCTGAAGTCAGGAGGACCTGAGTTCAAATTTGGCCTCAGACATTTGACACATTCGCTATCTGTGTGACTGAGCAAGTCACTTAACCCTGATTGCCTCACCTCCCCCTCTCCCTGGAAAAAAAGAGAGAGGTAAGGGTTTTAAAGGGACTGAAAAGTCAGTAGGAACCAACGCAGTGATGTGGCAGTCAAAAATACAACTTAGAGCTGAACTAAGAGCAGCACAGCTTTCCGGATTAAGGGGGGCATCATCCTTGTGTGGGCTTTCCTGGGCAGACCACATCTAGAGTATTGTGTTCAGTTCTGGATACCGGATTTTAAGAGGTAAACTGGACAGTGTGCAGTGTAGGGTAAACTTGGATCTATATCATATGAGGATGGGTGGATGGAACTATGGATGTTCAGCCTGGAAAAAGAGAGAAAAAAAGATAAACTATGTTCAACTATTTATAGGTGTATCATGTGAGGAAAGGATTAGAAGTGTTCTTTTTAACCACAAAGGGAGGACCAGGAGCAAAGGGTGAAAATTATAAAGAAAACTTGGGCTTTGTCAGAAGAAAAAGACTTCCTAATAATTAAAGCTTTCCAAAGTAGAATGCAGAGATAGTGGGTTCTCTTCATTGAATGTATTCAGATAGAATCCTTTTCAGGTATAAACTGAACTAGGTAACTTTACATCCCTCCTAAATCAAAGCATTTGTTTAAAAAACCAAACAATGTGTCTCAATGGATACTGTAGATTCTATGTGTATGATATAGTTAAAAACTAAAATAAAATCATTCCCCATGATGTATCTGAGTATTTGATATCTATCATCTACTGAAATGAGAGGTAATATGTCTTAACAGATAGAGAGCTGACGTCTGGTTCAAAAACATCTCAGTTCTAAACCTTTCACTTACATGTGCCATTTTACCATGAGTAAGCCAATTAACTCTCAGTGCTCAAGGAAACTCCTTAACACTATAAGTTCAAGTTCTTGCCCTGTATCAGTAGACCTACAGAGATGACTAAATCACTAGTCTGGATGAAATATATTCAGAACATCCCAAAAGTCTTATTGTGGTTTTCTGTTATTAAGAGCTTAAAACTGTAACAAGACTTTGAGAACAGTGTGTGTATATGTATATCTGCAAATAAACATATGTGCATGTACATTTTGTTGTTATTCAGTCACTTTGGTCATGTCTGACTCTTCATAACTCCAT
>JAQQSW010016080.1:0-11749 GCA_028646575.1 Pseudocheirus occidentalis | reverse complement strand
TCCTTACTTCCAGTTAACTCCTTGGGAGTAGTTCACACCTTAACAGGAAGGGGTTGAACAGGGAGGAGCTACTTGGGAGTAGTTCACACCTTAACAGGAAGGGGCTGAACAGGGAGGAGCTACACTGTACGTAAGGAGAGAACCAGGAGGACCTTGAGCTCTTTTTTTTCTCAGACACCACCTGGAGATTGCACCTTTTCCTGAGACGCTCCTTCTACAGCTTCTACTGAGAACTTCCAAGGACCAGGCTGAGAAACTGTCATGAGGGATCCTGTTCTATTTGTGAAGGCTTGGGAATGTGGGTGTCCACTGCATTAACTGTGCATCAACTTTGTGACCACTATAATGACTTTGGCTTTCTGGTTTTGGGACTTGTCCTTCTGGTTTTGGGACTCAGTGTGATGGTTTCTGAATAAAGACCTTGGTTCTGCCTTCCATGTGGAGAGTTTGCTACATTTTGTGATCCAAAACTATACCAGCATATTCATAACCATCATGGATGTTGTGAATATCTCATTATTGATACAAGGCTGAGAAAGACTTCTGGTAAAAAATGGAACTTCAGTAGAGATTGAAGGAAGCTAGGAAAGTCAGTACAGGGAGATGACAAAGGGGAGTAATTCATTATATACCACAGTTTCTTTAGTCACTCTCCAGTTAGTGGGTATCTACTATGTTTCCAGTTTTTTGCTACCACAAAGCTCTGTTACAAATATTTTAGTGTATATGGAGTCCTTATTGGTTGTCACTGACTTACTTGGTGTATATATGCCTACTAGTGGAATCACACTATAACAAAGAATATAGGAGTTTTAGTCACATTCTACAAATAATTCCAAATTGCTTTCCACAAAATAGCCCAACTCATAGCTCCATCAACAATGCATTAGTGTGTCTATCTTTCCACAACACACTGGACATTGACTATTCCCATTTTTTGTCACCTTTGCTAATTTGCTGGTTATAAAGTGAAACTTCAGAGTTCTCTTGATTTGCTTTGTCCTACTTTTAGTTAATTGTATCATTTTTAATATGGTTCTTACTAGTTTATAATTCTTTTGAGAATTTCTTATTATCTTTTGACCATTTATCTATTGGAAAATGACTTTTGCTCATATATTTCTCTTGGCTGACTTTATATTTCAGATGTCAGACCCTTATCAGAAACATTTGATATAAAGATTTTCTCTTTAGTTGACAGCTTCTCTTTTTTCATAATGACATTTTCTTTGTGCAAAGTTCACCTAATTAAAATATTTTATTTTTACAATCAGCACTATCCTTTGTCTAATTATTCATCTCCTCACCTCAAATTCTCTCAATCTTCCTATTTAATTCTTTTATTTCATTGTCCATTTGCAAAGTATGTTAAAGCCATTGTATATGCCCTGATGGACCTACACTATGGGCTCTTACTTTAATAGCTTATTATATCAAAGTCTGGACAGTAAGAATCTTTACACATTTTGTTTTTCCATATGGGTAATTAGGCTAAACTCTTTTAAGTGATTATGGATCTCATTTTAGAAGTTTTATCGTGTCATCTGTAATTAAGGGCATTTGGATGACCTTACCAATAGGATGCAGGGGAGGCACCTTGTTGGAAGAGAGGAAGCATTTTGTTCTACCAAATCAAATGTTTTTGGTTTTTTTTTTGGTAGTTAACAGACAATAGTGGTGACTCACCAGTCATCAAAGGAAAAAAAACACTTCATAAAATTCTTGACAAATCTCTTCTTTCATTTTACATTTCATCCATAAATATTCCTGAGATGATATTGATGTGATTTGGGGTTGCTGGGAACCCTGAAATGTCAGGGTACAGGACAACATCCACATGGAATGAATTCACATGCTCAAACCTTCTTCCAGTCAAATGACAAGAGAGATTCTTAGGGCATCTTGGACTTAGTTGGGTGAGACATGCTTATATACAAAAGGACAGTGAAAGGATGTGGATAGGCTTGAGGAGTAGTAAGTATTCTGGGATGGTCCAGGTACAATGGTGAAAGGAATGTCAAGTAAGCTAATCAGGTGATCTGAGGTGGGCCAGTTGTTTTGGGTGCCAGTGGTCTAGGCTGCTGAAATTCAGGGACTGGGTTGCTTTCAAAGACATGGTCTTTTCCTTTTAGGGGTCCAGGTTCCATCACCCCATCAATATGACTGGATAATTGGGTCTCTCACCAAGCTTTTTGTAAACTTGTATTGCTCTCATAAAGCCTTTCCTCACTTCAATCCATCATACACTTAACTGCCAAAGTGATTTTCCTAAAGAACAGATCTGGCCATGCCAATCCTTTAGTAAACTCCAGTAATTCCCTATTACCTACAGGATCAAATATAAAATCCTGTGCCAGTTAAATCCTTTCATAGCCTGGCTCTATCCTTTCTTTCCAATTTTTTTATACTTTATTACCCTCCACAAACCTGTAATCCAGCTACACTGGCCTACTTGTTATTCCTTGGAGACAACCTATCTCCTGGTTGTGCATTTTGAAAAATTAAATTTATTTATTTTTATTTTTCAACATTTGCTTTTATAAGATTTTAAGTTCTAAATTTTTCCTTCTCCTTCCACTCCCCCCGCTCTAAGACAGCATGCAGTCTGATATAGGCTATATATATATATGATCATATTAGATATATTTCCACATTAGACATGTTGTAAAAGAAGAATCAGAACAAAAGAGAAAAACCATGAGGAACAAAAAACAACAAAAGAAAGAGAAAACAGTATTCTTCAATCTGCATTCAGACTCTAGTTCTTTCTCTGGATGTAGATAGCATTTTCTATCATGAGTCTTTTGGAATTATCCTAGATTATTGCATTGCTCAGAAGAGCTAAGTCTAAAAAAGCTGGTCATCGCACAATGTTGCTGTTACCTTGTACAATGTTCTCCTGGTTCTGCTCACTTCACTTAACATCAGTTCATGCAAATTTTTCCAGGCTTTTCTGAACTCTACTTGCTCAGCATTTCTTATGGACTAATAGTATTCTATTATATTCATATACCACAGCTTGTTTAGCCATTCCTGGATAGATAGGCAACCCCTCTGATTATGTATTTTCACTGGCTGCCCAATATGTCTAGAATGCTTTCCTTTCTCATTTCCACCCACCTGTACCTCTTTGCTTTCTTTCCTGGCCTGCTTCATCCCATGCCTTCTGCAAGAGGCCTTTTCTTGTCCCTCCCCTGCTAGTGCCTTTTCTGAGATTACCTTCCATTTTTACCACATATATCCTTAGAAGAATGGAAACTGGGACTGTGCTTTTGCTTGTGTATCCCCAGTATTTAGCACAATGCCTGATATTCAGAAAGCACTTAAATACTTGTTGATTGACTATCTTCTGTCTATAAGCACATACTATATAAACACTAGGAATACAAGACAAAAGTAAAACAGACCTTGTTCTTAAGGAGTTTACATTCTGCAAGGAGATGGATACACACACACACACACACACAGAGGAAGTACTAACTGCGAAAATCAGAAAAGGTCACAAATATGGGGTGGCATTTAAGCTAAACATTTAAAGAAAGGAGTCTCTTTGGAACAGCTTAGTGGTGTAGTGTATAGAGCACTAGGCTTGGAATCAAGACCTTTCTTCCTGAGTTCAAATCTAGCCTTAGACACTAGCTATGTGAATCTGGATAGATCACTTAATCTGTTTGCCTCAGTTTCCTTATCTGTAAAATGAGCTGGAAAAGGAAGAGGTGAGCCACTACAATTATCTTTGCCAAGAAAACTCCAAATAGGATCAGGAAGAGTCAAACAGTAACTCGGACTCAACAATAACAAAAGAGACATTTTTAAGAGGTGGAATGAGAGAAAAGCATTCCAAGCACAGGAGACAAACAGGTTTTGCAAAGGTACCAGCTAACTAGGAATGGAGCATGGTGGCTGAAGAAGAGTAAAAAAGGCTAGTTTGGATTATAGAATGTGTGAAGGATAGTAATATATAATTAGCTTGGAAAAGCAGGTTGAAACCAGGTTGTAAAGGACTTTAAATTCCAAACCAAGGAATTTGTTTAGGATCCTAAGGAACTACTGGGGTTTACTGAGCTGGGGAGTGACATGGGCAGACCTGTGCTTTAAGAAAATCATTTTGGTAACTAATCTCTGCCCAGGAGGACAGAATTGGAAAGGGCAGAGATTTGAGGCATTGAGAGGTAGGAAGCTATTTCAACACTCCAAGCACGAGACGAAGAGGGCCTTGAACAGGTCTGTTGGCTGTGTAAGTAGAGAAAAGGAGATGGATATGGAAGACATTGTCATGGTAGAATATACAACTGAGCAGATATGTAAGAGAAAAGTGGAGTAAGGAGTTGAGAAAGACTTTGTTTCAAACTTTGTGACAGAAAGGTTGTTAGTACACTCAGAAGAAAAGGAAATCTGGAAGACAAATAAGCAGAGATTTAAAGTTTAAAGATTAAACCTCAGTAAGGTTTACTGATGGATGAGTTTATATTCAAAGTTTGTTTAATGTTTGGCTGCCATAATCTCTCCAGTTGGCAGAGAGACCAAGTGTTTTCATGCTGAGGTGGTTTCTAGAAGTTTTTAGCTTTCTTGTTATAATAATTAGTTGTTATAGATTAAACTTCTTTAGGAAATGTTTTAGATTATATACTTAGTTTGCTAATAAAGATGTGTGTATGTGTATCTTACAGTAAAATAGACATACTGCCCATAATTAAGTAGTTCTCATTACTATAAAATTATAAAGACTATATCCACAGCTTTGGTAATATTGAGAAGCCATCATTTCAATGAGTTATCATACCAAAAAAAAAATTTACAGCCTATGCTTTATAGAAAGGATTCTGTTCACTTAGTTTTTGTAAAATGGGTACTCGATCCAATATGATGATCTTTCTTGGCCAGCCCTCAACTGATGAATTCCTTCATATCCATACCAATCTGGTGTTAGCTTCAGATTCACTTCAATTCAAACAAGGCATCATTCATGCCAGTGATTCCTGCCAGTGTCACTAGGCCATCATGGAGATGAATGTTATAGCTCTACTTTGTCCTATCATACATTGCAATTTTCCTGTTTGCAACACATATCACATTTCTTATTAGCTTTGGGCACATGACAAAACAAATTTTAGCTATGCCTTTATTTGATTCTTTAAGAGGAAACTGTGAGCCATCATTCTATTTAATTACAGTTTCTTTTTGTCTTATTTCCTTTATAGAGAGAATGTCAAGATTGATATTATTTAATACTTCCCAGCAGTTTGTGAACTCTGTCATTGGACAAAAATGTCATATTTAGAATACTGTTTCTAGATAATCTAAAATTGTGATTCTTAGGATTACTTTCTCTCTTTTTTACCACTATGCCACCATTACTGCAGAAATGGAAAAGGGTTACACAGAATTGAGGGTCATTTAAATTTTTCATAGTTGTCCTGGCCAAAAATCCATCATCTAGTACACGGGTTCTTTACCTTTTTTTGTGTCATGACCTTTTTTTGTCAGTCTGGGGAAGCCTATTAATCCTTTCTCAGAATAATGTTTTTAAATGCATAAAATAAAATACATAGCATTACAAAGGAAATCAAGTATCCTGAAATAAATTTATCAAAGTATTTTTTTTTCTTTTTGGAGTGGGGAAGGCAGGGCAATTGGGGTTAAGTGACTTGCCCAAGGTCACACAGCTAGTGTTAAGTATCTGGGGCTAGATTTGAACTCAGGTCTTCCTGACTCCAGGGCCAGTGCCCTATTCATTATGCCATCTAGCCACCCCTACCAAAGTATTTTTCAAAAGAGAAGTTCATAGACACCAGGTTAAGTCTCTGATCTGATGACCAGACTACTTATAATAATCTTTTCCCTATGTAGTTAGGCTGATCCTCAGAAAACAGAGGGTCTGTTGTGGTTACCATGCTTAAAGTCTTTTTGGCATGGCAGAATCTACCAGGGTTTAACAACAACAACAACAATGATAATAATAATAAATAGCATTTATATAGTACATTAAAATTTGCAGAACACTTTACAAATATCCCATTTTATCCACCAAACAACTCTGTGAGATTGGTGCTAGTATTATTCCCATTTTTCAGATGAGGAAACAGGCAGATCGAGGTAAATTGACTTACACAGCTTTTAATTGATTAATTGTCTGAGGCCATATTTGAACTGAAGATTTCCTGACTCTTAAAGTCCAGAACCCTATCCACTCTTCAACCTAGCTACTTCTCTCCTGAGATAGCCTTCAAAAACTCAGTCACCTCAAGTCCAGGATGAGTAGATAATAACAATGTTAGACTTTACTTCAGCTTTTGTTCTCTTTAAATTATACTGATGGGACGGCTAGGTGGCTGTGAATAGAGCACCAGCCCTGCAGTCAAGAGGACTTGAGTTCAAATCCCACCTCATACACTTAACAGTTTACTACCTGTGTGACCTCTGACAAGTCACTTAACCCCAATTGCCCTGCCTCCCCCCTCCAAAAAGCCAAAAAAAAAAAACCCCAAACCCAACAATTATACTGATCTTAGCTTATATACTATAGGTTAATGAAGAGTTGATAATCAAAAGATCTAGCTGATGGCTAGTAGGCAAGAAGTTGAATCTCCCTATGACTCAGTTTCCTCCTCTGTAAAAGAGATTCTGTCCTCTCTACTTACCTAAAATAGGGTGTGTATGTACAGTTAACTTTGAAGCCCAGAGTAGATGAGGCCAAAGGGGGAAGTGAGGTTTTTGTTGTATTTCAGTCCTGTCTGACTTGTGACCCCATTTGGGATTTACTTGGTAAAGATACTGTAGTGTTTGCCATTTCCTTCTCCAGCTCATTTTACAGATGAGGAAACTGAGGCAAATAATTAAGTGACTTGCCCAGGATCACAACAGGTAGTAAAGGTCTGAGACTGGATTTGAACTCAAGAAGATGAACCTTCCTGACTTCAGGTTGGCACTTTATTTAGTTCACCACCTCGCCTGAAGAAAGTACTTAGGTCCAAGTGATGGGATCTTCATTATGGGGTAGGTCATAGGATCTTAGCTCTAGAGGCAGAAAGGACAACAGAGGCCAATCTTGTCCAACCCGAAGTTGTGATATACCCAAGGACAACACACAGGTAATAAACAGCCCAAGAGGGTTTAACTCAGGACTTGTGATTCCAGAGCCAATGCAGCACCTCTTACAGGAGGGTTTAAAGCTAATAATCTGATTTGAACAATTCTTGTTTTTCGTTGAAATTATGAGAATGTGGTTCGTTGAAAGGGGCTGTCAATGTCACGTTTAGGTTGGTGTTGAAAAAGGAGTCGTTGGGAGAATGAGGTTGAGGAGATGACGTAGGAATTTGGAGTAAGGGGGCGGAGGAGGTAAGGAGTGTAGAGGGAGAGAATGAAGGTAAGTAAGAGTAAGGTTAGCGATGAAGATGAAGTGAGAGGTGGGGGAGGTGAGAAGGTAAAGGTAAGACAGAAGCTGAAAATAAAGGGGTTGTGTTCAGGAGAATGGTGAGGTGACAGCAAAGAGGTAGGTAGGACCTGGGGATGAGAGGCTGAGAAAGGAAGAGTAAGGTCAAGACAAAGGGATGGCTGTGAGGAAAGAAGGAGTGCAGCTGTGAGGGTAAGCGGTTGAGAAGGCATCTACCCAGGAAGTAACTGAGTGCCAAACACAAATGAGAAGAAGCAAAGAACTTCCCCCGGTCAGAGTGCACGTCGGTGGTGCGGGTGCCCTGCTTCACTACCCCTCCTCCCCACCTTCACTCTCCAAGCCTTTAGAATGAGCGCGAGTTCGGTCGCAACGGCTCCGGAACTGCCAGGATCCCAGCCTCCCGGGCTGGGGGCGGCGCCTTCGCGGGCCGATCGGCAACCCGACCCCAACCCCCGGCGACCAAGCAACTCTAGGACTACAGGCCTGCCCTCTTTCACTTACACTCGCACAAATGTACGTAGGAGTAATGTGGGTGCGTCGGGGCGGGTTACCCCAAATGCAGGCTGGAAATCTGAGTTGTCCAGCCCCCAACTCACTTTCCCAACCACCCCAGCCCTAATTAGCAAATGAGGAACTTGCCCCGGCAGGGCCGAGTGTCCTTACTCGAACGTCGGCCGGGCGCCGGACTAAGAGCTCGGGGAAATAGGCGGGAGGTGCTTGGGGGAAAGCCCGCCCCCAAAGCCTGGCGATCGCCTGCAGCCTAGGGGTGGGGGAAGGTGCTGTGGAGAAGTGGAACGGCGTTGGGGGGAAGAAAAGCAGCGGGGAAAGAGAAGCTGAAAGAGGGAAGAGGAACAAAAGGGAGGAGTCATAGAAAGGAAGTAAGAGGTGCTGGGCTTCTTTAGGCCCAGAAAATCTCAAGGAGGTGGGTGGTAGAATTAATGCAGGGTAAAAGTGGTCCATCTATAAATGCACCACCATAGGAAATAATGCAGGCAAAGATTCTTAAAGGTGGAAGGGGTTTTTTGGAGTCATGTACTTCAGACCCCCTCACTACAGAGAAGGACACTGATCTCCCCAGATAAGTGATTCTGGGGAGATCAGTGATTCTCCTTTCCCATATTTGATAGAATGATCAGGGAATTGGGAATTAGGATATCTGGGTTGAAGGCTCCATCTGTCATGTGGAAGAGGACTTACATTAGTCTTGCTTGACCCAAAGGGCAAAATTAAAGCTTTCTCATAATATATAAACTTCTCTGGAAAAGGTTGATTTTTGTCATCCCTTCACATCTAGGTAAAAGTTGAACCACCACTTCTCAGAGATGTCAGAGGCACAATTCTTGGCCAAGTAGATGTTGGACTTGTTGGCCTGTCAGAATTCTACCAATTCTGAAATTCTGTCAGCTTGTGGTTTATTGGCTTTGGGCCTCAGTTTCCTTCTATGTAAAATTAAGGGTTTGAACTTTTGGATCTTAAGGCCCATTATAGTTCTAAATCCTATAACCTCAAATAGCACTTTGCTCTCCACCACTCTGATACATTGACTGTGTGTGTTATGGCTTTCTTTATTGCTGTCTTCTCCTCCTATATGCAGTCATTAAGCATTTCAATACAAAAAAAGCAAAAGACTGCTCCTGCTCTGAAGGAGCTCATAGGTTTTTTTTTTTAAGTTTTTTTTTTTTGCTTTTTGGAGGGCAATTGGGGTTAAGTGACTTGCCCAAAGTCACTCGGCTACTTTTTGTGTCAAGTGTTTGAGGGCAGATTTGAACTTACATCCTCCTGACTCCAGGGTCAATGCTCTATTCACTGCACTACCTAGCGCCTAGCGGCCCCAGGAGCTCATAGTCTAATGGGGGAGACAAAATGTAAACAATTATGGACATTTATGCACATAAGCAGTTATGACAAGATATATACAGGAAAAAATGTATAACCAATAGATGGAAGACACTAGCATTAAAAGGAAACAAGAGAGACTTCTTATAGAAAGATGTTGTTATTTGGAACTAGAAGGAAGCAATAGTGTAGGAATAAAGAAAGAGAGTATTCTAGGAATAGGGAAACAGCCAGTGAAAAGTGCCAGGAGTGGGGAGATGGAAATTCTTATGTGAGGAACACAGTATTTTCACCAATACCCAATACAATATTCTGAACACAGTAAGCACTTAGCAGATAGTTGTTATTTTGCCAGAAGTCACACAGGTATCCCAGACGGGATTCCAAGCCAGTTACTGTCACTATGAATTCTATGTTCTTTCTGTTAATTGGGTGATGAAAAAACCTGACAAAATCCTGTGCCCTTGTGGTCAGGCTGCAACCCTTCCTAAGCTCTTCCAGATATGCTAATAAGCTCTGAGATAGGCTGAAGCAGATAGGATTCTGGGAGGATAGGTAGATCGAAAGAAAATCAGCATGACCAAAGACCATAGGAACATCTGGAGCATGAGACTGAGTAATTAAAGGGAGAGGTAGAAAAATTAGAAGCCGGACTGGCAGGAGGAAGGACAAAATAAAACTATCTACAAGAAGGAGAGAATAATATATTTAAAATGGAAAGGACTTCAGAGGCCATGTAGTTCATCCTCATTTTACAGAGGAAGAAGCTGAGACCAAAGGAGGCTTAAATGACTTGCCCAAGGTCACACAGATAGCAAAAATCAGAGTTTCTGACTCCTGAGTCAGTGTTGTTTCCATTGTACAAGGTTTACAAAGAAACAGCATTGGGCTGAGAGAGAGAGAGAGAGTTAGCAGCTTTGACTTTGGGAGTGCTAGGTATTAGGAAGTCCATTTTTCTTAGTTTTCATCAGTTTCTTGTCTTTTTCTTTTTTTTCTTTATTTGCTAAAGCAGAAAATGTGCCAGTTGAAGAACATAGGATGTTTAGGGAGAGGAGTTGTATTATTTTAAGTTTGAACTTCTTCCTGTGCTTTATCCAGATTACTTTTTTCCTAGTGCCCTTAGTCAAGTCAACAAACACTATATTTGCAGCACTGTGCTAAACCCTCGGGATATGAGTTGGTTGGTTGTTGTCCTTACAGTGTGTCTAACTGTGCTGATCAGACCAATATGAGTTCAGAAGAATCTACAAGTTGGACATAAATAATTCATATGAACATTTGGTGTGAAGATGTCTCTAAATTTGCACATCTTGTGTTTCTTTTGAGCTACTGCAATTCTGCTTTGCTCATAAAGTATAGCTTCTTCTTTGATTCAGGCCCACCATGCTAGACAGTCCTGTGCCAGTGTCTTCCATGTCTCACAGTCAGTTCCAAAGTTCTTCAGAGAGACTTTAAGAGTGCCCTTGTATCACTTTTCCTGACATTCATGCTAACACTTGCTTTGTGTTCTCCTTTTAGGAAAACATAGCTTTGGCATCCAAGGAGTTGTGTTCTCTTCACTAGAGTTTGAATGCTTGACAAGTTAGCATGAGAAAGGATGTCAGTGTCCACTACCTTATCTTGCCCCTTGATCTTCAGAAGGGGAAGCCTTTTACTTTCCTGGCATGGTGCTGCTTATGAAACACTAATCATGGCAGCACAGCTGAGGGCTGCTGCTGTGAATAATTTTAAGGGTCCAATTGAAAGGTATAATAAATTTTACTTGCAGTTACACTGGTATACTGTTCAGGTTTCATAGGCCTATAATGAGGTCAGCACTGCAGACCTTCAGTTTGCTAGACAATCTAATACCTCTTCTCTCCTACACTTTCCTCTGGAGCCTCCCAAATAATGAGCTAACTCTGGCACTGTGTGTATCAACTTCATCATCTATGTGTACATGCTTGGAAGGTATGCTGCCAAGGTAAATGAACTTATCCACAACATTAAAAATTTCTCCATTTACTGCAACCAGTCGTTCCATGTATGAGTGGTGTGGTGCTGGCTGGTAGATAGTCTCTGTTTTCTTGGTGCTAATTGTTATGTCAAAACCAGCACAAGCAGCATGGAATCAATTCATGCTTTCTTGCATCTCACCTTCAGAGGCTGCATTGAGTACACAATCATGTGCAAACAAAAAATTCATGTACCAACTCTCCCTCCACTTTAATCTTGGCTTGTAGCTTTTTCAAGTTAAATAATTTACCATTGGTGGGGTGGCAGACTTTATACAACCTTACTTCACTCTCTTGGTAACTTGAGAAGGTTTGAGAGCATTGTCCATTATCGAGAACCTGGGTAAGCATGCTTTCATGAAACTGACGTATAATACTGTTGAACTTCTTGTAATGGTAATCAATTTGTTGGATATTTAGGGCTAAGTGGATAGGATACTTAGGGCTAAGTAGATCAGATACTTAGGGCTATGTAGATCAGATACTTAGGGCTAAGTAGCACCTAGTAACTTAGGGCTAAGTATAG
>JAQQSW010016079.1:0-11749 GCA_028646575.1 Pseudocheirus occidentalis | reverse complement strand
GCATCTCAAACTCTGGATGCATCCTCATCTTCCTCCCTAAACCCACCCATTCTCCAAACTCACCTGCTCTTGTGGGGGCACCACAATCCTCCAGCCACCTTGGCCCAGTCTTTGACTCTTCCTTCTCCCCAATCACCCAATCATTATCCAATGAAAAGCAAAGTTGTATCAATCCTATCCCGACCCTCTCTCCTCTACACTTGCCTGCCCATTTCTCCAGTCTCCAAGTCCCGACCCTAATTCAGGCCCTCAGGACTTCTCTTCATTGGATGACTGACAGCGTCTGAAGGCAGATCATCCCTCTAGCCTTTGCCCTCTCCAAGCTGCCAAAAGAAACCTCTTAAGGCACAGTTCTGGCCATGTCCCTCTCTTGCTCACCATCCTCCCATGGCTCCCTCTTGCTTACAAGATGAAGGAGGGACTCTCAGCCTGGCCTTTGAGGCCCTCTAAAATCTCCCCATCCTATCTTTGCAGGATTATTTCACACTACTCCCCTTCACACATTCCACGTTCCAGCCAAACTGAACTATGAGCTGTCCTTCAAATTCAACAGCCCATCTCCAGCCTCTAGGTATTGCTGAGGCTGTTCCCCGCCCCCTTCCACACACTGGGAATGTCCTCCTCCTCCCTCCCCCTTTACCCCAGCCTTTCAGACTTCTTTCTTGTTCTCCCTTAAAGTTTCAGCTCAGGTGCCAAATCTTGGGTTGAGTATTTCCTGATTCCCTCCAGGCCATCTCATACTGTGCCACCTCCAATCCCACCCAAAGCTGCAAAGCTTTGGTGAAGCTCCCTTCACCAGTCTTCACTCTGTCTTGGTCTCTCCTTGAATGCCAATGTCTCCCACCTTACAATACCAAGTATCTGGGAACACGGCCACCCCTTCACCCCCATGCCAGCCTCCTTCACAGTGGTCTGGGTCCTTTAAAATGCTTGTGTTACTGGCACCTAGTGCAAGACCCACCACAGGTTTGCTGAATGAACAAAGCAGCCCACACCCCACAGTCCCTGATGACAATAACCACTCCCATTTATAGAGCTCTGGAAAGTTTTCAAAGCATTTTCCTTCATATGAGATAAAATTAGGAAAGTATTCAGCAAACTTTAAAGATTTACATAAATGATAGTCATTTTTTAAAAATGACTGTTTCTGTTAAGAAATGGATGGCAAACCAGTTTCTTATCAAGTAGTGGTCCATGATGGAGAGGACCCTAATTCACTTTCCAAGGTAGGAATGCCCATGGGTGTGCTGTGATTTGTTGCTGGTTTGGGGAGCAGAGGTTACATACCCAGGGTCACCATGTAGTTGCCTTCACCCAAATAGACTTTCTCCCTTTTGGGCCGCTCTGATATACCTTCCACCATCACAGAGGCATCTATGACTGCATTGATAGCTTTCAGCTCCTGCACAGGAAGCAGAGAAACAAGCTCCTTCATGCTGGGACCATCAACCCTGAAAATGCCCTGTACTATATCCCATACAATCCACAGAGACAAATCCCAACTCTTCACCCATGATTAGGCACAACACCACACAGGCCCGTTCCTCTACTCCAAGCCTGCCATACATCAGGCCCATAATGTACAAAGGAGGGCACCCCTCCTTACTTGTGGATTCCTGCTGAAGCTCCAAATATCTGCAACATATCACAATACCCCTACGTTGTCCATCCCCTTAAGCCCTTCCCCCCGGGAGTCCCTATATTCTCCTTAAGCTTCCATGAGCTTCTGTGATGCTGGAAACAAATCAAACCAGCTCAACAATGGCTGTTGGGGATTTCAGTGTGAGCATTTACATACACCTCCAATAGAAAAAAATGCTTATTTGTTTTGTTGATCATCTAGACTTAAGCAATGGAGAAAATGGTAATAAAGAAGACCAAACAGAAAAGTGTCCGGTACACATTTTTTTCCTGAAAGAATCAATTTCAACATTTACCAGCACACCACTGCAAATTACCCACAAACATGCAACTCAGAAAAAGGTGTTGAGTCCCTGCCAAGCCTCTACAGGACCCAGTGGAAAAATTCTGCTTTAGGACATACTCTGGACAAACAGGGAGGGAAGGAGGACCACCTGTATTCCCATCTTGCCCTGAGAACACCATCCTGACCCCAGGAAGGATACTGTCCTAAGGTTCTAATGACAAGTCTCATTTCAGATCAATGTGCATCAGGGAATAGGCTGGCAGGGAGGTCATACAGGGCTTACCTGGTTGTAGAGGGTCAGAGTATCACACACATTTTGAAAGAATGGACCACTCAGGTTGATGTTGGGGGCTGGGCGTTTACAATGCTCACGAAGTTCATCCTCGAAAACATGTATGAAAGCAATCACCAGATGATGGAAATCCGAGAGAGTCAAGGCCAAGGTGCCACTACCCTGGCTGGAGATTTTCCCACGGTGGGGAGAACACTGCAAGATCAGAAGCAAGAGACCAGGCCCTTCATTAGGTGAGCTTCCCAGAGCCTTTCTGGGGGTTTCCCCAATGCCTGGGATCATGCTGATACAAGGGGCGGCACGTGTGCCTCAGTCTCTCCCTGTGTAACCCAGGGGCATGAGTTCATTCCTGTAGCTCTGGTGGAGCCAACAAGCCCTGACTGAACTCTTCCTGGGTGCTCGGGGCTGGGCTGGCTGCTGTGGGGGCTATAGAAGGACACAGGGATGCAGCACCCAGGTGCAAGACACAGGGTTACAAAGACAAGCACCAGACAGTGCTGTGATACTCAAGCTAGGGGGCCAACTAACCCACTTCCTGATAGGAAAGGGAATCTAGATAAGGAACACACAAGGTCAGTAAGCAATACACATCAATGGCTGGATTAATCCATTTATTCCTGAAGCAAGAGACCAGTACTGGATTCCTTCAGCAGAAGAGAATCTCCTTGAGGTCAGGAAGTGACTGTGTTTATCTTCATGGCCCCAAAGCCTGCCACCCAGACTCCTAAGAAATGTTTAGAGAGTATAATTGTCTTCCAAGCTCTGAAAGGGATTGTTCCTTCTGGTAGTCAGAGCAAGGCTTGACCCTGTGCTGGCTTACGTCCCCCAGACTCAGTTTACTCACCTCAATGGGGCGCCCGGTGGGATTGGGCACAACCAGTTTGTTGGCACCCTCCTGGCAACTGAGGACCTGGAGAAGGAAAGAGGCAGCCATGTGAGTTCTTCTATTCCAGTCCCTCATCTTCTCCCAATTTGGCCCTGTCATCCCACATTCCTAGGGTGGGGAATACTTGGTAGAGCACTTAGTACCCCAGCTGTCTCCTTCTCCTTCTTGTCTCACCTCTTCCTTATGTGCCTGGAGCATTTCACTCAGCTTGGTCAGCTTCTCAGAAAGCTCTTCCACCTTTGTCTTCTTTGTCCCCTGCGGCCTTGGAGGAGAAACAAGCGTCATCCTCCTAAGGATACTCTTGCCACAGACCAACAGATGGGGCTGAGGACGTGGCAGACATCTCAGATGAGGGGGGTGGCATGTGCAAAGACCCCGGGGTAGAGGAGGGGATGAAAACGTCTTTGGACAGGACAGGAGCAGATCTCCCTCCCAGGGACAGAATGTGTACTGGGGAAGAATGCTACATGAAGTGGGCTGGGAAGGTCCCTTTCTCTAGGGGGCTCTCTGCACTAGGTGGAAGATCAGCGTTTGGTACCATGGCCATGTAGTAGGCTGCAGGATGTAAGGCTCCCAGGAAGGGGGTGTGGGCAAATAAAACTGCATGCCCAGCCATTCCCAAATGTCTGTCTCTCAATGAATCAGGTTAAGATGAACAATCAATCAGAGGACAGAAAGTGGTCCTCAAACCAGGGGTATTGGGGGTGGGTGGTCATGGGAGGTAGAACAGCAAGAGAGCATTTTGGTCCTTCCTATGGCTCCAAAAAGGCAACATGAAGTCTTGAGGGCAGGACATTCTACAGAGAGGGGCTTTGCCTAGTCAAGGTAGGGGGTTTGGCAGGGCTGAGAGATGCTCTGTGTGTATGAAAGCCTCAGGCTGGGAGTAGGGGAAGCTTAGAGCTCTGGAAAGGGGGAAACCATCTCACTTCCCTCAATCCCTATACCCTCTGTCAGAGTCACTGCCTGCCTGTCTATACTGCAGTGCCCCTTAAGGCACAAGGCCCAGGGAGATGGCCCCCCAAATGTTGGGGAAGGAGCCCATCCATAAGCATGTGTGAAACGCTTCCTACATGTTAGGCCCTGGAAACATGGCATAGCTAGCTCAGCAAGCTGGGGCCCAGGCCCAGGACCAAGGTAAGATGGTCCATATGATCATGGTTGGATCATATGGCATTTGGAGTCAGAGCGACTAGGGGTGGAGGCCTGGCTCTGCCACTTCCCTAGCTGCATGACCCTGAGCAGGGCCCTTCTTCTATTTCAGCCTCAGTTTCTTCCTCTCTAAAGCCCAAATATTCTGCACACACCCTACTTCCAAGTGCCAAAGGAGCGCATGCATTGTAAACCCTAATGCACGGAACGTGCTGGCCATCAGTATTATGCTGGGCTTCCTTTTCTAGGTGGCAAAGATGATCCAGAGGCAAATTCAGCCTTGTCACTCTGCAGAGTGGCCCAGCCTACCTCTGACCTCTCAGCTGGAACTCACACCAATGGTGGAGTCTCTCAATCACCCAAGAGCTGGAGGGGGGGAGGGGTTTATCAGGAGCCCTGAAGAGAACACTCTGCCCTCTTCAACTCCCCTGGCCTCTGGCCCTGGCCCCTCACCTAGCCCATCTTAGCTGGTAGAACTTGCCAGGGATTCCAAACACACCATGACATTAATTCTGAATATCATGAGTGGCCTAAAGCCCAAACGTGACCCAACTTACTGCCCACTTGGTTTGTCCTTCTTTATGGGGCAGAGATATTCTCACCAGGAAGGCCTATTTCTGGAAGGCTTTTCACAATGTAAAGTAGAGGCTGGGTGGTGCTGAGGGAGAAAGAAATTGAAGATGGCTAAGGTGGCAGGGAAGGGAGTTCATTTTAGATGGATTTAATTTTCAGTGAAGTCAGAGTGCAAAAGGCATGTGCAAGGGTCTAGCATTCTTTCCACTCAACCTCTTGGGATGAGGCTTTGTCAAAAAGGAGGCGGAGAAAATCGCCAATTAAGCTCAGCCTAAACATGCAGGTCAGTGCTCTGGTCACAAGCTTCTTTTTCTCAAGCCCCAAGTACATACATTTTATGCAGGTTTTCCTCTGTCCCACAGGAAGGTTCAATGTCCCGAGGCAAGGGATTCAACTTGGGATCTAGGATATCCTTGTGGACACTGGAAGCGAAGACTTTGTTCAGCAGCATCTCATTGTCCTTCACTAACTTGTGGAAGCCCTCCTCCACACTGCAAACATCATAAATCCCAGGGAGTTCCCCAGAGTCAGAGGCAGGGTAACCATGGGCCACACCCTTCCCCATACCAGGCTACAACCTCACCTGAGTGCCAGGGACAGTCCTGGGCCTCATGGAGGAAATGCCTTCATTCAAAACCACAGCTCACCAGAGGCCCTTGCTTCCTGCCCAGCCTCTCCTATCCACCTCCCTTTGGTCCCCAAAGCATCCTGACTGTTCCGGCTCAGTGATAGAGCCTTCCTTCCAGCCCTAAGAGCTCCAGTGACTGGGTCACTCATGGAACAATCAATCCCAGACTTCCCAGCGTTATTTTCTCCTCTACTCTACCCTTTTTTCTCTCTTCCCATAATGCTGCCTAATTTTTCATGAACTTATTTCGTCTCCAACAATGAGATTGTTAAATCTTTAAAACCAGGAGCCATGTCTTAAAATTCTTTCTCCCCAGAGCACAGGGCTAAGCTTAGTTGTTGCTCAACAGATATCTGTGCATTCAAGTAGTTTCAATCACCTATGAGGCCTGATGTGACGGAAGGGGAGTTGCCCTCTGAAATCAGGCCTGGATTCCTGCACTGGGTGGAAAGTTGTATGTATGACCTCTATCATCTGTTCCAACTGTGAGAATCTACATATGTGAGCCTGAGTAAACAGAACCAGAATCAAGGGTGTAGAATGGATCTCCTCCCTCCCCATCTCCCTTCCAATAAGAGACCTCCCATGAGAGCATCCCCTGGCTTTTTACCTGAAGAAACTGGTGGCATATTCAGGACCCACACTTGTGACCAGATCCAGTAACTGATTAAAGAAATATAGCTGTTCCTTCACACCAGTAGAGCCCTGGACAAATAAAGTGAAGTATAAGACCACAAAGAGGCCCAGTTTTCACCACCATCTCTTAGCCTCAAAAATTACTGCCTCATGCTCTGTAGTGCTGGAAAGAATTCTGGATGGGAGTCAGAGGACCCAGGGTCTAGGCCTGGCTCTGCCATTGACTCAGTGAAACCTTAGGCATATTGGCTCTTTAGGCCTCAGTTTCACTTTGGTCAAATGGGGATAATGCTATCTGTCTCACCTGACCTACATGGCTGTTGGGGAAGATCCCAAAGTGTTTGAGGAGGGTGGTGCAAGTGTATGTATACAAGCAAATAGAGAGCCAGCTACTCCAACATGGACCTAGCTAAAAATCCCTTTTAGCAGATCCCCAAAAAGCCATTTAACATGCGCCAAAAGACTCAACCGAGAACCCCTCACCTCTTGAGGGAACCCATTCCAAAAGAGTCAAGTCTACAAACAAGGCCAATGGGTTTGAGTTCGATTCTCACAATAATTCTAAAAGGTAAAGTAAAGGTGAATGAACACTTTCTAGAAAAGAGCAAACAGGAATCCTAAAGGCTAGGATGAGTCCCATGGGACTGACCTCATTTCTTCTTCTTGTTTTAAAAAAAAAATTAGGTTTCATTTTCTTTTTCTACCAGCCACATTTCCCAATGTTATCCCCCTTCCTCCCTCTCCTCCCAGAGGGCCATCCTTTATAAGAAACAATAGGAGAAACTAAAAAACATACAGCAAAATGGACCACCATTTCTCCTAGCTCTTCTTTGGGGCCAGATTGTTCATTCTGATTGGGCAACAGTCAGTTTTAATTGGTTTATGCTCGTTCTTTCATTTACATTATTTTGCTCATACATCTGCTTACTTCCCTTCATATGGGTGCAGACATATTTCCCCAGGACAGTAATAACAGCCTTCTCATTCATGGACCACAACCCAGTAAGTTATGCCCTAAACAATGAATGTCTATTCTGTTTCGAGTTTGGGGCTGGACAGTAAAAAAGTAGTTAGAAATACTGGGGGTGTGAGGGCAGCTAGGTGGCTCAATGAATAGAGCATGAGCCCTGGAGTCAGGAGGACCCGAGTTCAAATCCAGCCTCAGTCACTTAACACTTACTAGTTGTGTGACCTTGGGCAAGTCACTTAACCCCAATTGCCCTACCTCCAAAAAGAAAAAAAATACTGAGGGCGAGGGCACCTGGGCTTTTTCTTCTTAACATTACCCTCCTTGGGGTATCTGTCTAGTAGTGAACTCTGAGCTAGACAGCAGTACAGTCAGGTGAATTTGGAGCTGTCTGGAGAGCTAGAGCCCAACCAGTTTGGCTTAGAAGGTCAATGGTGGAAGCTCCCAGGGATCTTTGCTTGGCCCTGAGCTATTTCTGTTTGGAGTTAGAAGGCATTTCAGAGGCTACCACCTAGTCTAACCCCTGCTTATTTTTCAGGAGGGGATATGGAGGTCTCCCAGAGTACCTGCTTGCAGCCAATCTAAGAAAGAAGACAGACCTGGAGACAGTCCTCTCTCTGTTCTTTTATGCCCTTTCAGTTACCCTTCCCCCCACCCCCTCTGCCCCACCCTGCCCCATGCCAATGCTGTCAGAGTCCCCTTCTATCTCACACAGAAGAAAATAATTGGCACTGAATTCACAGCAAGGTATCACCTTTCTCCGGAATATTTCCATTTATAAGAGAGACTGAGAAGGGCAAAACTTAAGACAAGTGAGGTGACATCTCTGCCCTTCCCACCTAGATGGGACATCATTCTATGATGCAGAAGAGCATTTCCTGGGCTTCAGATCCTATTTCTCCTACTTGGCCTATGCCCAAATTTAGATTTGCCTAGCACCTGGGACAATAGTCTTGAGGAAAGCATTCAGGCTGCTTCCAGGGCCGCTCCCAGGCTCAGGGGGCTGGAAGGATTTATGTGCATTACATTTAGCCCCACAGCCACCAACCCCTTCAAAGCCCAAGCAAATTCAGGCCACACAGCCCAGGAAAGGGCTAGATGATCAGGCCTCCAGGCTCAAAAAAAGCCTTCCATTCTAGAGGGCCCTCACTCTAACCTAGCTCCACTCAAGAAGACACTAAAAGAGTATCCTTGCTAAAGCAAGTGAAAAAAGACGTTATTCATGTCAAATGTCACCTGAACTGGAGGTGAGATGAAAACCAATTGCTTCCAAAGTTAATGAAAGCCCCAGACTCTCCATCACCCCTAGCCAGACATGCCTACTGGGCTACCTAGGGGTGTAGGCCCCCCAACAACATCCAGATAGGGGCTGAGCCTGGGCAGGAGGCCTCTCAGGAGCCTTAGGCTGAGCAGTAAGCTTCAGTCCTGCAACTGTGCCCATCATTCAAACCTCTATGCTAGACCCTGGCTCAGGAACATCCACTCTTCAGCAAGACTTCACTGTCCAAAACCAATGCTCAAGTTTTTAGTCCCTCTTGTCCACTCTCCTGGGACCCCAGTTTCCTGATCCATAAGATACAGGGGTGGGCTTTATAGCTGCCATGGGAGAAGAAGCAGAGGAAAGGTGGGCTTAAGTCAGAAAAAAAAAATGGTATAGGCAATCCGGGGAAGGTTTGACTTGTGAAAGAGGCTAGCAACTGAGCTTGGGAAACTGAGCAAACTTGGCAGAAATGCGAGAGAATCCCAAGACCAGAATTTACTTCTGGCTTCCATGAGAGAAGACTGAGGAAGCAGTGTAGTACATTGGCAGAAGTGCTGGATTGGTCTGAGAAAACCTGGGCTCCATTAATGGCTGTGTGTCCTTGGCCAAGTCACTTAACATCTAAGCCTGATAGGATAATAGATGGCAGGGATGGTGTGCTCATGGAACATGAAGATGCCACGATGCTGGCATGGGGACATAGTGTGTGACAACAACAGAACCCCCAAAGCTTGTGACAGGCCAGGCCAGTGGGCTGATACATGGAGAACATGGAGGATGGTAAGAACATGGGGAGGTAGCAGTTTGAGAAGGATATCGGGATGTCAGTGGATTACCAGCTCAATCAGTGAGCAGTCAATGAAGTGGGGGGAGGGGGGGGACACACGGGTTGGAAAGGTAACTATAGGCCTCAGTGGATAGTACCAGATGGAGTCAGGAAGACTCAAGTGGAAATCTTGCCTGACACGTGTATTGGCTGTGTGTCCTTGGGTAAGTCATTTAAGTTCCCTGGGCCTCAGTTTCCTTGTCTACATACAATAGGAATAATGATAATTGCATCTACCTCCCAGGGTGGTTAGGAGGAACAAATGAGATAAGAGATGTCAAACACTTTGCAAAGCTTAAGGGGCTAAAATCTGTGAGCGATGATTGTAGACAGGCAGCATTTAGAGGCATAGCTATCAAGAATAAAGGTGCCCCAGGAAGCCCTGCTGGACGCCAGAGGGGGCATGAGAGGGGGGCCCAAAAAGGAGACTGGGGAGCAATGGGGGCTAGTAGGAAAGAGGAAGAATAGAAGATTGATGTGTCTGTGAACATTCTAAGGAATGGGCAGCTTTCAGAAGGCAGTGAGGCCCCCCATGGGAGGCCTTCAGTAGAGGCTCCTTGCAGGTGTGTGTTATACTATATGGCAGCTGGGACAGGTTCTTTCCATTTTAATTTAATGGATTCTGTGACCATAGAGCTCTATTCAAGGCTCACTTTCCACATTTCTGGATCTCTTGCCCATATAGACATCACTACCAGACTTCACCTTCCTGACTCTGGTATCTTCTCTGGCCTTGACTTGTGGTAACAGCCATACCCTCTACTGTCTAGAGAGATTCCATGCTTGTGGGTGGGACAGTTGCACCTTCCTTCTTTGTCTTCTTTCCTACCCAGTGATCAGCTCCTGTGAACCCACCTCTGGCATAACCCCAAACCATCCCTTCCTCTCTGTTCCTACTGCCACCACACCCTTAGAACAAGCCAATGGTTTCACCTCCCACTCATGAACACCACTGAAAGAGCCCCTCAGGTCACACTGTAAAAGTCAAATCACATGCCACCTCCTCCATCAAGCCCTCACTGATCCCCCTTTGGGGGATTAGCTTTCTCCCCTCTAACCTCAGAGAAATGGGCTTGGTACCTCCCTATTGCACTTGGTGTATACTGGGGATACAATAATGACCTGAAGCATGAAGGGGGGGGGGGGAACCAGGGATGTATGAATGCCCAAGGGTGCTTTCTGCTGCCTGAGGGTAGGGCCTCTGGTCATCTAACCTCTGACCTCCCCAGGCTCTAAGCACAGAAATCTGAGTACAACAGGGACTTAACAATGTGTTGAGCCAGGAAGGGAAGAAGGGAGGAAGGGAAGAAGGAAAAAAGGAAAGAAGGGGGAAAGGGGGAAAAGGGGAGAAGGGGGAAGGGGGAAGGGGAAAGAGGCAAAGGGGGAAGGGGGGAAGGGGGGAAGGGAGGAAGGGAGGAAGGGAGGAAGGGAGGAAGGGAGGAAGGGAGGAAGGGAGGAAGGGAGGGAGGGAGGGAGGGAGGGAAGGAGGGAAGGAGGGAGGGGGGACAGAGAGAAGGATGGAAAGAGGGAGAAAAGGGAGGCAGGGAGTCCCCTTTCTTACCTTAATGAGATCCTGATCATCTGGTCCACACAACATCAGTTCATGGCCAAGCCTAGTCAACTCTGTTAAGACGATAAGGACTTGGTTATTGCAAACATGAACTTGTAAGAAAAGACAGTTGAGTGCCATCCCCATGATGTTAAATCTCCCCCATCTTAGCTAGGAAGTGGATGATCAGTCCCTTTCTCACTGCCATTCACATGGTCTGCCCCTTCATACAGAATCCCAGTTGGGTTCAATGCATGGGAAGGGGTTTCCCATTCGTGATGGCAAAGAGGGAGTGAGCAGAAGCAGAATTAGAGCTGACAGCCAAGTTGTTGCTCAGGTAACTCCAGGGAAAAGCATAAACGAGGGAAATTTAGGCCCGAGCCCCAAAGGGGAAAACCAAGGGAAGAGTGAGGTGAAAGCAGAGGGGATGTGGAAGATAGCTTGGAAGGTCTGGGTTCTAATCCTAGCCCCATGCCTAACTAACTCTCAAACTTGCTGTGTGAGCTCCAGCTAGTCTCTTTCCCTCTCTGGGCCCAAGACTCTTCTTCATCTGTAGGAGGAAGAGCCAAGAGTACTGAGCTCTAAGGGTCCCAACATTCAAAGGGTGGAAGCAAAGAACTTCCTCTGATCAGGGTGATGTCATAGAAAGAACCCAGGATTCAGAGTCAGAAGAGATGGGTTTGAATCCCACTTCTGATACTACCTGTAGGACCTTGGACACATTACTTCTCCACTTTGGACCTCACAAAGAAAATGAGACACCGGGATCAGCTGGTTTCTGAGGGCTCTCCCAACTTTAAATCTAAGATTCCTTGGGGGACAAACATTCAGCAATGCCAAGTAAAGACAGGATGCCTGTCTATGTGAGTTCAGAAGATTTGCAGGAAAGAAATGAATCCATGGAGAAGGCTTAGCCTTCTCTAGGGGGTGGGGGCGGGGTGCCAGGGATTGGGCTAAAAGCCAGGGCCCATGGCTTAACCTTAATGTGAAGGTGAGCTGACAATGGGAAAAAGAATCATGGGGGAAGGTGATTTAAATCCAGCCAGAGATGGGCA
>JAQQSW010016078.1:0-11749 GCA_028646575.1 Pseudocheirus occidentalis | reverse complement strand
GTTACAACTTTACTTTCATTTAGTCTCATTAAATTTGGGTTAGGGAAGGAATGACATAAACTCTAAACTGAATATCTTGCCACACAGGACAGTAGGGGGGATGGGGATGAGAGGGGGGATGATGGAGGGAAGGGTGGGGTAGGGGGTAGGGTTGAGGGAAACACACACCTCAGTAAAGGGACAGGGACAGGGTAGAGAACAAAACAAGGGGGGATGCAGGACAGGAAGGAGGGATATATAATCAGCCTCTCACAATATGCCCACCATGGAGATGTCCTTCGTAATTACACATGTATACCCTGTATTGAATTGCTGCTCCTTCCAATGGGAGTGGGTGACAAAGGAGGAATAAAGAGAATCTAGAATTTAAAGCTATATAATCAAATGCAACTGGGAAATAAGACATACAGGGAGGGGGGGGTAGGTAGACACTCTGTGCCCTACTAGAAAGTTAGAGAGGTTTGGAGGAGGACATAAAAGAGGACAGATTATGGGATGGGCTTTAGGGTGGGACCACTGTTTTGGGCTTGGGGGTAGGGGAAAGTAGAGGAGAAAATTTGTAACTCAAAACCTTGTGGAAATGAATGATGTAATCAAGAAAATAAATTAAAATTTAAAAAAAATATCCTCCTCTGAAGATGAACCTTAGTCTTCTCTACCTCCATGATAGTTTTCTTAGTTTGGATTCTTTCTCTTTGCCTGTGCATTTTTTTGTGGCAATAGCTTAATTTTTGTAATCACCTCTGGCTCAGGGGTGTGGGAAATGGTGCCTCTTGCCCCAGTATTCAGTTCTCCCCTCTAGCATGGAAGGAAAGCCAACCTCTAACCTCCAACATCCTGTAAGTACCTACAGCCAGGGGCTTTCTGTCCCACTGCTTCTGCACTTACCAGGCAGTTGCTGGTTCCTTCTTGCCCCACTGTTCTTTGCAGCACACCTGAGTCTCGCTTTCCTTGTCAGCAGAGGTTCCCTAGATCTTCCCAGGCCCAGATGCCCAACTTCCCTCACTATCCTGAGAGGGAGTGGGGCAGGAGTGCAGGTTCCTGTGGCTGGGTCCTAAACTGCGTCCCAAACCAAATAATCACAGGGCTTGCCTCTCCTTGTTAAAGTGGAACCTTCCCTGTTAAGTGTTTACTCCTCCCAGGAACCAAAGTAGTCCTGGAATTTTTCCTCTGATCTTCTCTAATTGTCCCAGGAAAGCCCATCCCAGTTGTGCCCCAATTCTTACTTACTTTCACTTGCCCTTTGTTCACCCTAATGGGTTATTTTTATTTCCTTTGGTGGGGGTGGGGGTGGGGATCTTGAGAGTTTGGAATTTTCTGACCTACCCTGTCATGACCTTCCCAGAATGGCAGAGGTGCCAAAGATTTTCTTTATAGAGGTCTGGGATCTGGATTCTTCCAGCTACCTCACCAGTTTCGATCTGCAGCACTATTTGATTTGAACTTCAAAGAACTTGTTGCCTTTTGTGCCAGGCAAACTTAGTGTCTCCCCTAACATTACTTTTCTCTCTTCCTTTCCCTATTAGGTTGTAAGCTACTTGACGACAAATACTTTTTTTCCCCAATTTGTATCCCTAGCACTTATCAAAATACCTGATATACAGTAAATATTTAAGTATATGTGTGTTTTGTATCATTTTGTATCATAATATATTGCATCATATTTTACTCAATTCTTGCTTTAATTTCACACATAGCACTTCACTGTTCTGAAATTCAGAAAGGACAGAATGTTTCTTTACTTTTTTATGATGACCAACACTATAGTTCTTCTTCTGTTTTTTCAATGATTCATCATACATGTATGTTGCCTACTAGGGACAAAGTGCTAGTCTCACAACTGTATATAGGAGAAAAAACAAAACACGCACACACACACACACACACACACACACACACACACACACCTCAGAGACCTAGATCTGGGGCATAGATGAGAAGACATCTGAATGTCAACCTATTTATTTCACAAATAAAGAAACTGAAGCCAAAACCATTCACCTAATACCAGAGACAGATTTTAAGCCCAGTTCCTTGAATACAAATTCAGTGTAGTTTCCTCTGTACCCTGCTACTCGTCAAAGAGTCCCTTCTAAAAATGTTCACATTTTCATTTATTTATTAAAGTCTTAGCATAAGACCACTACTCTGTGTCTGAATGTTGTTTTGACAAATTTTACTACCTCTGTGACATTGGGCAAGTCACTTAATAAGGAGTGTGTGTTAATATATATATATATAATATTTATAAATTATATATATATATAATATAATATTTATAAATTATATATATAAAGCTAAGAAGGCTCTTAGAGTTCATTTTGTCTAAACCATGATAATAATGGGACTGAGACTCAGAATGATGACATGACTTTCTGAAGGTCAAAGAGGTACTAGAAGGGCACTGGAACTGAGGTCCTTGGATTGAAGATCTATGCAGCTGATATTTATTAAGTACTTACTGTATACCAAGCACTCTGCCAATTATGGGCAGAAAAAAAGGGAGGGATAGAGAGCAAAAACAACCCTTGTCCTCAAGAAGTTTACACTTTAATAAGAAAGGCAACATGGAAATATATAAGTATCTACACCATGTATGCTAATGGAAGATGAGATACTTTGGTAAAGGAAGTCACTAGCACTTGATTGATGGCAGGAATCATAAAATCCCTCATGTAGAAAGATGCACTTGAGACCAGTCTTGAAGAAAACTAGAGTTGCCAAGAGTTGGAGCTGAAGAGAGTACGTTCCAATATTCTGGTTACTGAACTAACCACTCAGTCTTATTTCAAGTCACTGATCTTATGCCTGCTTTGAGCTAGTAACTAATTAGGTTAAAAGGAAAGTGAATTTAGGATTCATACCATTAGAGGAGACAGCTAAATGGCAGCTCTTCTACCAAATCCCAAGAGAGACTATATCTTTCTGGGGTGGCTAGGTGGCGCAGTGAATAGAGCACCTGCCCTGGAGTCAGGAAGACCTGTTAAAATCCAGCCTTAGACACTTGACACACTTACTAGCCCTGTGACTTTGGGCCAGTCACTTAAGCCTAATGGCCCTCCAAAAAGCAAAAGAAAGAAAGAAAGAAAGAAAGAGAGAAAGAAAGAAAGAAAGAAAGAAAGAAAGGAAGAAAGAAAGAAAGAAACTATATCCTTTAGCCTTCCTTGAGATCACCAACAAAAAGCCTCAGGCAACGATAATAACATATTCTAGAAATATGACAAGCAGAGGCACTTTAATCAGTCAGACCATGGAACATCCAAACTATGGCTCCGCAATCCTGTTACACATGCATGAGTAGTCCCCAATGAGAGAAAATTATAGAGAGGGTTCATTTGAAGTACCAAACAGTACACCCCCAGTAAAGCAACAAATGCAAAATTAAGTTTATGCAAAAGAAGACAGTGGGTAGAAGAGAAATAAAATCAGTTCCTAAAGATTTAAAAGGATACCGAAAGACCAAAAACAGTATCTGCCAGAGTGTTTTGTTGCCATAGAGACCTAGTCACATCTGTCTTGCATGGCAGCTGATTAGATGCTTATTATGTGAATTATTATTAACATTATCAGCCATCGGTTCCTTCCTTCAATATTGTTATAAATTCAGACGCGATGAGCAAATAAACCCATTAAGCTGCCATTGTGAAAAGTCAGTGATGTGCCCCCTTGCTGATTGCAGTGCCAGAAATATACAAGGAATCCAGGAAGAAAGAAGATTTGCTTCATCCCAGCTTGAAAACAATACAATGAAAAGAGAAGGCCCTATGCCAGTGGCATCATGCTTTTCACCTAGGGCCAAAGAAGATCAAACTTGAAGGTGGTTGTGTGTGGCTTATGCACAAGAAAAAGACGACTCTGAATAATGGACAATTCCAGGAGAAAAGAGATAAATTGGTTGGTTTCAGAAAAATTAGGGAGACAGTATATGGGATAGTGGTGGAAGAATTATGTCATTATGAATAAAGATTCTCATTTACTTAATTTTCCTCACTAATGGTCTGACCTCAGGTAAGGTCCTTCATCTGAGGTGAAATGAGGGAGGCAGATTGGATATTCTATATATGATTACTGACACTTAGAGAGGGCCTTATAGATTTATAAAGCTCTTTAAATGTAGTATCTCATTTGATCTTTACAATAACTTTATGACTTAAGCAAGCAGGTATCTTGATCCCATTTCACAGGTAAGAAAATCGAGTTTCAGAAAGAGTACAGGCATCAGCCATGGTCACACAGCTAATAAGTATCTGGAGAGATATATCAATTCAATCTCAACAACTTATCTATTTTTGCTCACCTTAATTTGTTTTTCCTAGTATCTCTATCCTCTCATCACATTAAGAAAAAGAAAGCCCACAATGCATACATACACGCATGGTTCAAATAAAAATCCCACGTTGGCCACGTCTGAAAATATGTCAGTTTCTGCATTTTATTAATCACAGCTGTGGCAGGAGGTGAGCCATGTGTTTCATCATCATCCTTTTGGATTTAACAGTTTATCATTACATTGATTGCTGTTCAATATTCTTTAAAAGCCTTTTATCTCTAGAAAGTTATTGTTGGGGTGGCTAGGTGGTACAGTGAATAGAGTACTGGCCCTGGAATCAGGAGGACCTGAGTTCAAATCTGGCCTCAGACACTTGACACACCTACTAGCCTTGTGACTTTGGGCAAGTCACTTAACCCCAATTTCCCTCCAAAAAGCAAAAAAAAGAAAGTTATGGTTGTAGAGATTGTTCTCCTAGACATGCTCACTTCAATTTATATCACTTCATGGAGTCCTTCCCTGTTTTCTCTGAAACCTCTATTTTCTTATTTCTTATGTTACAATAATAAAGGTTTTTTTTTTAAATTATGAGTTCTAGTATCATAATAGATACAGTATTTAGAGAATTTTTGATCCACAAAAATAAGACCATTCGACATATTCACATTATAATAAGGATCATTTTATATTATAATTATGTATTTTACATTATTTCTATTTTATGTTTAAGATTGGCTTGTATGTTAATTCTTTAAAATAGAATCTATTAAATAAAATTAAAATCTCCTTTTTTTAAGTCCAGTGTAATTTTTTTCACCAAGTGGGGAAAAATAAGAAATTTAAGATTATAAAAACAAATTATAATCTGGTTATGCAACTAGATTCATTGTCTAAAAATGATTTCTGCTCTCTCTCTCTGTCTCTCTTTCTCTCTCTCTCTCTTTCTTCTTACCTTTCTGTTTTTCTTCCCTGTGTTTGTCTTTCTTTCCTCCTTCTTCTCTTTCTTCTTCTTCTAAATAAATTATCATTTTGTTTTTGTTTCTCATTTTGACTTTTCTATATAAGAGGAGAGATTCAACAGTTCCATGAGAGTTTTTTGTGTACCTCCAAAATAGGATACAGTGGTGTGACCTCTTCTTGATTAACCTATTCTGGCTTTCTATGAAGCACACTCATTTTTAACTTTAAGAGACAAGTGAAGTTTCGTTAGGTTGGGAAGGAGGGGAAAAGAAAACTTAAGTGGTGAGGTGATATGAACCGCAACAAAAACACATATACCAAATGTTAGTGCATTAATTGTTACTTCAAACTTTAGAAAGTTATTTCTATATGACATCCAAGACAGACGGCCAGGAGAAATGTTATTATCTCCATTTCACAGATGAATAAATTGAGGTTCATTATCAGAGCAGTGTTTCAAACCTTAGTCTAGCACAAATGAATATATTGTGAAGTTTGACTTACTCATCAAGAGGTCAAGATTAAGAAGGGAATAGAGTGAAGGCAGGGATGATGGTTTGGGAGAATACACAGGGATAGAGGGATGGACCTAATGGTGACAATTAAGAATAGGGTTAGGATTAAGGCACAGTAGATATATAAAGATAAAAGTTTGTGATCAGGCAAAGGAGACTCAATGCTAGCAAACATTAAAGTGGAAGACTTATGGGTGAAAGCAAGATCAAGGATTTTTGATCAAGGTTATCAAGCCTTATTAAGTAAATTATTCTTTTAACATAAAAAGATTGAGGATCACTCCTGGGGAAAGCTGAGGTGGGGTAGACAAGAGTATCATGGAAGTTAAATTGATTGAGGATTTAGGAAACTTATATTACATAGTGAAGTCCCTCATATGAAAGACGGGGATAGGGTGGGGAGAAAACTATGAACTAGGAAATGAAATCATTGAAAATTGAGGGAAAATATTCTGGAAGTGAGTTGGTGACAAATACCAGAATCTGAATGGATGATAATTTTGGATTAAATAAGCCTCAAAGGAAAAATAAAGGTTGTAATGTTTTAAAAGGAGAGCGTGGAATTGGTACTGGTAATCAAGAACTTATGAAAAGGGCAGTAAGGGAAACTGTGTGGTTAGGAGATATTCAGGGCTCCATGAGTGCCAAAAGACAAAAGGAATACAGAAAGAAAAGGTGTAGAATGTAAAAAAAAATAATAATTATGCCATCGACATTCTAGAGGGCTCAACGAGAAGGAACAGATGTATTTGAAATGGAACGCTGGAGATGGTTATGCTGAGTTGAATTTTAAGGAGATGAGAAGTAGGGAAAAGCAGCTGAGGTTAGGGAAAGGGCAAGGTTCTTTAGCAGTGAAGAGTCACTCTTATGGGGATGGGGAGAGTAGAAGATGGAAATATACTAATCCTCAGGAAATAAGTCCATGTAGAGTAATAGTGAGGCCCACAACAAAGGCAAATAAGTATAAGGTTCAAGGCCAATGATTTATATTTGCATGGTTTTCCATTGCTTCACTTGCTCTATAGATATTGATGATGTTGTGCCCCAGAGAGGGGATGATGCAGGAGGTGGTTTGTCCTATTCTGCACCCCTCCTCCTCCCCACTCTTCCCCCAAACCCACAAAAAGAGTACGTCCTAGCTGAGTCATAGAAAGAGTCAGGAGGTGATTTATTCAGGAGTCTCAATTAGTATGTGGTTGCAGCTGGAGTTGAACCCTAAACATCCTGGTTCACATGCTAGTTCTAAATTAGCTACATTACATTATTTATCATGGAAGAGTGATAGAAGGATTAATTTTAAAAGCTTTATTTAAATGAGTAAGGAAATCAGTTATAGATGCTTCTATGCATCTATAACTGTGTTTATATATATATGTATATATATAAACACAGTTATAGATATATGTGTGTGTGTGTATGTATGTACATATAGTTTGTTTGTTTTCTTTACATGTTAATACCCTGGTACAAAGTCCTGATTAACTCACACTAGTTACAGCTCTTACACTACATTCATGTGAATATGATCATAATACGAAAGCTGATAGTCTTAATTTCCTTTGATTCTCTTGTCAGTTTACTTGGGTTTATGAGGAGGAGATTATGATGGAGGGGAAGGGCAGATAATATTTTTAAATATGTTCATAATTATTTATATACACAAATATTAGGCAAAAGAGGCACATACACATATATACATATACATATACACACATGTCCATACGCATATAATACAGTGCACTTAAATGCACAGTACACATATGTATGTGTTTACATGAATGTATACATATGTATATACACATGTTTACATCTACTGGATTTTGAGAAATATATTTTTGTCATTTTTTCATTTACAGGTTGACATTTTTCTCTTTCCCCCTCTTAAGAGAAACAGCATTGCAATGTTCTTTCATGGAAATAAGAATTTTGTTCACATATGTGCCTTTAAAAGGGGGTAAACAAGATTTAAAGAAAATCTGGTAGACTTTGAAGCTTCAAAGGCAAACTGAATGGAGAAGACTCTTCAATCTCCCAAATGAGCATAAAAATCTCATTAAAAAATAGAAATATGAGTAGAACCATTCCTTCCATCACTTTTGAAATGTGACTGTTTTGATGAATGTTTTATTGGTTCTTTTATAGGTCTCAGTGACTCTTTTACCAGGATCTTTACAAGAATTAAAGAAGGTTGAAAGTAAAAGGACATTTTCATTTTACTCTTTTTTAAAATGTATCAAATCGAGGGTGCCATTTAGAAATGACACTGGGCTACCCCTCCTTTTTTCATCTGGGAAACAACTGTCTTTTTTGTTGCAAAGACAGAATGATTTTTTACATCTTAGAATTAGCAGAAAGTATTCTGTTCTATTCTCCGGTTTTGTTTCCTATGTCATAATAGATGGAGAAGGATTAAAAAAAAACTTGCAAAAGTAAAAAAAATGTTTAAAAATATCATTCCTCACCTAAGCATTCGAAACAGTACCAGTACATATGGGTGCATGTATGATACACATATATGTCCATATACCTGTGTGTGTGTATATGTGTGTATGGGTGTTCTTGATGAAGCTGTTTCAGTGATTTGCCATTTTCTTCCCCAGATCATTTTACAGATGAGGAAATTGAAGCAAATAGCATTTAGTGACTTGCTTAAGGTCACATAGCTAGTAAATATCTAAGACCAGATTTGAACTTAGAAAGAGGAGCCTTTCTGACTCTAGGTCAGATGCTCTATCCACATTTAAAAATGCACAAATGTGCATTTTTAAACTTCATACCCACAGTTAGATATGTGAGGGAATCATGGGGGTAAAAGAAATAAGATTTAAACCAAATGCATATATGGGGAAATGTCACATTTCACTACACATATAAACATCTTTGAAGTATGGTTATATAAGGTATCCACACACATAGGGATGTATTTGAACGTATATATACACATATGTGAGTCTGCATGTAAATCCCAGTGTATGCATATATGTTGACTTGGACACACCTTTAAGAATACTTGTGTATGTATATCAGTCATATAAGAGACAGTGTATAACAGACCATCCTAATTCAGGAAAGCCTGTATTCCAGTTCTGCCTATGACACAAATTGATCATGTTTTCCTAGACAAGTCACTTACTCTCTCAAATAGCTCTCTAAGTCTCTCAGTTGCTGATGAATGGATAATTTGATATATTTGCAGCAGTTCTCAACCTGTGGGTCACAATCCCTACAGAGCTCAAACGACCCTTTCACAGAGGTCACTTAAGACCATCGGAAAACACAGATTTCCGAGGGTCTTAGGAACAGACCGCTCATCTATCTGACTCCAGGCAAGTCTGCCCACATACAGATAGGCCCACATACAAATATTAAAGGGTCATGGCATTAGGAAGGTGGAGAAACAATGTATTAGAGGGATTTTCCTCAATAGGTGTTCCCTAGACTAATGGACTAGTACATCCAGAATAACTAACTCCTTTTGATACCAAAATGAAGATGGTAGGAGTCATGCAGTGAAAACAGATGGATAACCTTAAGGAAGCACTGCAATTGCAAAGTCCAGATGAAAGGCACCATGATATGGGGTGGAGAGTGTTCTTTGTGGAAGATACATGGAAAGACATGATACAAAACTGCTCAGGATGTGAATGTTGGCATGCATTGTTATCTGCAGGAACAATCCAACCACCAACGAATTATTTAAACTTATTTCATCTGTACAATACTATCCAATTCATTTAAATAGATATTTCTGGAGTATCTTTGCTCAATACATTAAGATTCCAAAGAAGAATCATTTAAAATAGTCACTTCCCTCAAAAATTTTACCTGAAGTATTCAAATTAAGGGAAAAAGGGATAAAATAAATACCATGAGCTGTTACCATAATTCTATTTTTGTCCTTTGAGAATGCAAAACATGAAAAATTTCTTCATCATATGGGATGTGTTGTTAAAATTTGGGCATCTTAGACACAGCAGGTTCTAAAAACTGAATTTTGAGTTTGAATAAATGATTATCTCTTAAAACATAAATTCATTCAGGAAAAAAAGGCAGATACCAAATACCAAGAGGCAGCATGAGATAATGGACTGAATGCTAGCCTTGGGGTCAGGAAGATCTTGCATCTGGGTTCTAATCCTCTTCTGATGTATACTAGCTATGAGACCCTGAGCAAGTCACTTTCTCAATTAGTGATCAAGGCAACTCTCATATCTGAATTTCCAGAGGGAATTTTGAAACTTTAGAATTTAATATGTGTTTGTGTGAGTCTGTGTGTGAATATGTGTGTAATATACATATATGTGTGTATACATATGTGTATATGCATACCCACTAACCCCCACACCCATATACACCCTCACACACATATACATATATACATATACATTTATATGTGTATAAGCACATGTATGTATATTTCAGGGTCATAATGAGAGTTTCTTTTTCTTATTTGCCTTTAATAACTTTGAGAAACCCAGACAAACTCCTGGGACTTAATTTATATGTCATACTCTACTCTTGTGTAGGGCAACATTTAAAGAAGAAATGAGGACTGTGGTCAAATGTGATGATGATGATGATGATGATGATGATAGCTAGTCTTTACGTAATGATAATTTTGTGGAATGGTTTATAGACATTATCTTATTTGATATTTACAAGGACTCTGTAAAGAAAGTAAAATTATTATCTCCATTTTTCAGAGGAGTAAACTGATGCTAAGACAGTTTAAGTGACTTCTCCGGTCTGTGAGACTTGGGTCTCACAGCTGTTAAGTCTCAGAAGCAGGATTTGAACTCAAATCTTCTTGATTCCAAGTACAGTGATCTAGCTTCATCTCTTTAGAGCTAAAAGAAATGGCAGTTTTTGCAGTTAAAGAAAAAAAAGATCCCCAGTATACATATGTGAAGTAAATTAATTGAAGTCACAGAGGTAACAAGTGAAGAGGAAGTGGCAAAAAACTGGAAACTTCGGGGATGCCCATCAATTGGGGAATGGCTGAACAAGTTATGGTATATGAATGTAATGGAATACTATTGGGTTATAAGAAATGGGAAGGAGATGGACTTCATAATTACATGGAGAGGCTTGTACGAATTGATGCTAAGTGAGAAGAGCAGAACCAGGAAAAATTTGTATACAGTCAGAGATACATCATATGTGTGACGACCAACCTTAATAAACTGGGCTCTTCTCAGCAACACACAGTTAAAAGACAGCTCTACAAGTCTCAGAATGGAAGATGTCTACACTCAGAGAAAGATCTAGAAAGACCAGAGTTTAAATGGAGACTGAAACAACACATGCTATTATTCTTTTCCATGTTTGGTTTTGTTTCTTTTCTTATTTTTTCCCATTTGGTTATAATGCTTCTATACAACCAGACTATTTTACAATGTGAAAGTGTTTTCAGATCCTATACATGATTGTACACCACCATGGGGTGGGGGAGGGTAAAGAGAGGGGAGAAAATCTGAAAGTCAATGATTCTGTAACTGAATCTTGTAAACTAAAAGTAAATAAACAAGTCAAAAAATTAAAAAAAATAATAAGTGAAGAGGAAGTATTTGAACCTAGGTCCTCAGACTCCAGAGTTAGTGCTTTTCTTTCTAAGATGTCATCTCCCACTGCCAGGACAGAATAGTAAACTTTCTGATAACTCATTCTGCACTATGAGTGAGTCAGTCCAAAGCAGATTAAAACAGAAAGGATGAAGGGGTACATGGGATGATAACTGCATATTTTCTCCCTCAGGAAATGTGATAATGATTTGAATAAATTCCCTAGAGAATTTTTTTTTCTTTGAAAGGGATTTAAGGAAAGGGGAGGAGAAAGAATTGCTTTCTTAGTGGATTCAGAATCTTGACTCTTGGTTTTAATCCCAGCTCTCTTGCTCTCTGAAATATCATATTCCAGGCCCTTCTATCCCTCAGTGTAGAAGGTGCCAGATCCTGGGTTATCCTGATAGTGCTTCCACAGTATTCAAATGGTTTTTTCTTGGCAG
>JAQQSW010016077.1:0-11749 GCA_028646575.1 Pseudocheirus occidentalis | reverse complement strand
CTCTATCCATTGTGTCAGTTAACTGCCTATAAAGTTCATCTTATTAGATCAGGTTCAGTGTTCTACTCTCTAAAGATCTTTTGGGGTTCCAATTTCAGTAAGTCACTATATAGAACAATATTTTAATTGGACCCTCAGTGGACCTAAAAAAGTAATATGACTTCCCCAGATATCTGATTTGCAGAAAGAGAGAATGTCTTAGCTTTGAGTCAATCTGGTTCTATAATAAACCACATGGTAGTAGTCAAAACTCAGATTAAAGCAAATTCCATGAGCAAATTCCAGTTTCCCAGTCTCTAGGCTACCTCAAAGCTGTCACAACTATGCTGGAGTGAGGCTGGATAAAACCTATGAAATGTTTTTAGTCATTTGTAGTTTTTTCCTTCATCATAGATATGAATTTGTAAAGAAAATAAAATTGGCACTTTATTGAACACAGGGCTTCCTAGACACAAGTTGGTGTAGCAGACATACAAGGTTGCTCTGTTGTCTTCTAGGAAAGACTTGACAATTCCTTTTTGGGATGATATATATTATAATATATGATTCCAGAAAAATTTTATCTCTACCTCCCTCCGCCCCTTCCTGGCAGTTATTTGATTGTTTTAGGTTCTAATTTTACTAACAACAGTTCATTCTATACTTCCTTCAGTCTCTATCCAGAGAAAGAACTGACAAATAGAAGTATGAATAGAATGATTTTACATATACATGCATATTTGTGTCCAATGGTAGTCATTTCTAGGGTGGAGTGGAGGAGGGAAGAAAACAAAGGAAAAAAGGGGAAAAATTTACATAGTAACTTTAAAAGGAATAGCAAGTTATATGTAACAAATGTGCAGTTTCATGTGTAATTGTTTGTATTACACTATCTTATGGAAATGCTTCTTTTATCCCATAGATTAAAAATAAAATAAATAAAAATTTTTAAATAAAAAAGAATTAATGTATCAATAGGTGTGGGCATTCTCTCCATTAATTCCAATTGCAACTATTCCATTCAATAATAGTCAGTAGAGACACTTTACTGAAAAAAAAATCATCTGGTGACCAACACTGTTGTGATAACCTCTCCAGATGTAGGCTCTTTCTTAGACAATAGATACATAATGTGTTCAAAGCCCTTCCAGCTTAATTGGATCTGCTAGAGCTTGGGTTTCAATGGCATAGGCTTGGAAAAAACTGAATCACCTCCAAACCAATGTGAGAGTGGAATGATACTTTAGCAGAGGCTAAATATAATCCAAATGGCATTATCTCCCATATGACCAATGTATTGGGCTATTTTTATTTTGAAGAAATAGCCATAGAGTAGTATAAATGCATGAATTCCACATGAAAGAATACTAACTGTGTGAGATGGTAGAAGGCACAGTGTTTTAAATTCAGGTAACCTGTGTTAGAATTCTAATTCTACAACTTACTATATGTATACCCAGGACTTTTTCCTTTCTGTGCCTCAGTTTCATCATTGGTAGAATGAAAAAGGATGAATTAAATGGCCTCTGAAGTCTCTTTCAGTGCTGAATCCTATGGCATTTTTAATCTTTTGGCATCACTATAGATTACCGTGATTGTAACAGAAAAACGGCTTTGACTTTGCTCTCTTGTTCAAACAGTACCACAGATAATAATGCCATTTCATTCCATGTCTTGGTGCCTTACATAGATTGGAAATGTGCCTTCATGCCTGGAAAATACTCTTTAGCCATGATGTCTCTTGGAATTCCAGCTTCCTTCAAGGCTCTGTTCAGGGGGCACCTTCTTCAGGAAACCTTCTGCATTCTTTTTAGTTGTTAATGTTCTTTCCCTCTCAAATAATCTTGTGTGTGTCATATCTCCTCAGTAAAATGTAAGCTCCCTGAGAGCAGGGACTATTTTTCTGAAGGTACTTAATAAATGTTTATTGAATTGATTTGAATTTTCACTTCTATTGTACCTGAAGGTTTACAAGCATCTTTGGGTCATAGCTATGTCATAAGGTAGGTAGTGTAAGTATTATTAGTACCATTTTACAGATGAGTAAACTAAAATTCAGATGGATTTTTGGCATAGTTCAAAAGTATAAACTGTTCTTTTCTGTAATTTGAATTATGTTCCTTAGCCAGTGGTCTTGGAGTCAGTAAAATGCCTTTGACAGTGCTACCTATGGGATCTTGGTTAGGTCCCTCCACTTGTGTGAATCTCAGTTTCCTGGGATAGTGTTACTTAGACTCTATACCTCACCAATAGGTGTGTGGAAAGTACCTTGCAAAGCTTAAAGAAATTCCATTTGATTAAATTCAATAAACATTCATTGATTGCTTACTATGTGCCCAGCAGCATACCAGGCACTGAAATGAAGACAAAAATAAAAGCATTTTTGCCCTCTAGAAGCTTATAGTCTACTAGAGGAAAACAGCATATACCTAGAGAAATAGATGCAAAATTTGTGCAAAGTAGAAACAAAGTGACTGGTTTCCAGTGGAGAGAGTAGAGGGAAGGACGGAAGAAGTTCAACGTTTATAAGCATCTTTCTCCCACCCTCCCCACATTAGCTAGACTTCAATATAGACTTTTCCTTAATTAGGGAGAAAATGAAAGGGACAGATGAGTTTCTGAAAACTTATAACCCCAGATCCTCTTGTCCTTAGTGTTAAGTGATTTTTTTTTATTGGGGATGGGGGGCAGTGAAGAATTTGGAAAGGAAGGGTTGAATAAAGGCGCAAGTCTTTGAAAACTTCCTTTTTCCCTGTATGAGAAGAGCACTAACACCTAGCAGAGTCAGGACTAAGCCTGCTATTGGTAACACTAGAGATGTATCTATAGAAATCCAAATTATTAAAGTGAACAAGGACGAATCTGATAATACTCATTTTTCCATTAGATTATTTCCATGGTAGAGAGAACAGCTTTGTTCCAGGACTGAACTATCCCAAAACCTCTATTTGTAGAAAGTCAGGACAATGATCATACAAAATCTAGGGGAAAAAGATATGAAATTAGCAACAGAAATAACTGAAATTGAGATGATAAAGAATCTAGATACAATAAGAACACTAAGAGAGGTCTGCATTAGCTGCTCTTCTCATATCACATTGAATCTTTTTCTTTACCTTATGAAAAAAATCATATTTCTGGCTCTCATCTGCTTTGCTTTTTTGTAGACTGTTGGCATTCTCCTGTATCGCCTAGCTACCGCAAGATGAATGCCAAACCCTACCCAGTACATCAGAGGTAAGATAAGAATAGTTTCACCATGAAAGCTACAAGTCATCCAGTTTCCATAGTACCTAAGAGTCATGCCAATGTTAATTAAATCATAGGGTTCGTAAGTCTTATTATGCCATTTTGATTGGGGAAAGCAAGTTTGCAGAGGCTTATGCCCTCCCCCATCCTTACCTTCCCAAATGCCCTACTCCTCCACCCCAGCAAAAAAAGAAAAAAATCAGAAAAAGAAACCACTCTACATCTAGGATCAGAGCATCTGGAGTGGTAATTTTTTAGAAACCTTTATTGCCAACCCATCTGTCCCCTTGCCTTTCTCCCAAATTGAGGAATCAGAAAAGCCTGCAATTCAGCACAATTGCAGAGAGGGTGGGAAGGATGTTTGTAGGTGTTTAGGCTCTCATCATTATTTTGCTCTTGCCCCTCCTCTCTTAAATGGAAACTCAAGGAGTTAGCAACTAATACCAAGTCCTGCACACCTGGATATTTGGTTTTCCACAGTATTTGAAAGCCCAAATCCTGCTTGAACATAAGGTTAGCATGGAATAGCAACACCAACAATAAATAAAGGGTTTTGCTTCTCATTGGCAGAGATGTGTAGGGTAGAGAGTAACTCACTTCTGAGAAGGAGGAACATCCCAAGGGGTGATCTAGGGTCACATATACAATTGTCTTAATAGCACTGTTTAGCTGCCCTCCTTCTTCTCCTCCTGCCCCATTCCCCACACACATTGGCATAGATTGCTCTAGGCTCAGTCTTGGATATTGATATGTAAGAAAAATCCTTTCTATAAAATAGGGGCTAGGTATTGGACCTAGATAAAGAAACTCCTCCTATTGATATGTCAGTACCTTCTTTGTAACTTACAGTCTTTGAGAGTTGCCTAGTTTGACTAATTTTTGTCCCCTCCTAGAGTTTATTCCGGAAAAATCTCCATCCATCACTTAGGGACAGTTAAGCTCATTTCCCATTAAGACTCTTATCTCTTTCCCCATTTAATTTGACCTAAAAAGGATCATACACATTATTGCTTAAAATTCACTTACTGCATAAAATAGAAAGATAATAAACACAGTATTGATACTTTCTATGTGCCTATATGCTGTTTAGGTAAATGGGTCAGTCATTTTTCCAGAGGCTTCAATGCTTCAAATTCTATTAAGAACTCACTTCACACATTATTCTGCCAAAAGAAACTGATGTTTCCAGAAGCGGTTGCCAGAGCAGAACTGAGTCTGTACCCTGCCCCCAATGGCACAGTCATCAACTGAAGGAATATGCTTTTTCGCCATGTTATGCCCTATGTGTTCTAAAAGCCGCTCGGTAGAGGAGTCAGGGCCAGGAATTATTCCAATTCCTCCCCAAGAGAGTTTCCTCTCTTCTTCTGGAAAGTCTGTAATCGATTTATTTTGCATCTTCAGTGTGCCAGGTGGCCATAGCCTTTTGTCCAAAAGAGAGATAGATAGTGTTCTACCAGGCGAGGTTAAAACTCATCTCTCACTGTGTGCTGCTTGGTAGCACAGCATCGCTCTCTCAGTGGTCTCCCTACCAAGCAGTGCAATCTATGCTTTTAGACACCCACTCTGAAAATTCTCACTTGCAATTCTTAACTCTTAACTCTTCCTCATTTCCTGGAGTCCATAAATCCAGATGAAAACCAGAGAAATTCAAAGGAAAAATCTGTTTATTTAGGCAAATATCCTCTTCCTCCTCCTTCTTTTCTTCATCAAGCTTAATAATACTAGTAGTTGCAATGCTAAGTCACCTTTTTATCATTTGAAGGTTTTCAGAGTGCTTCTTGAGTCTGGGAATATGTCTAATTTACTTGCTTCCTTGGGCGTGCTGGAGTCAACTCTAACTGCCTCGGAAAAGCCACTATTAATTTTTCAGTGTGTACATTTACATGCCAGAAACCAGCAAATATTTCAAATCAGGGCTTGATTTATTTTTTGTTGATTGCCTAGATGTAAAGTGAAAGAGAAAATGATAATAATATATCTCAAACTTAAAAGTGTGTCATGCTTACATTTCCCCCCAGAGAGCCAGTTGTTAAACATTTATTAGCACACCCATGCTTGTATCCCTCTCCTCCCCCAGTATATAGCACAGGGGCTGGGCATTGAAGGATAATAGTAATATACATTAAATAAGTGAATGAATTCATTCAAAGGTCACTACTCTCAACAAATGCCTTCTTGGTATTGTCCCTCTGGTATCGTTGGAGGATCTTCTCCAAAAAATTGCTTCTATAACATGTATTAAAAATCAATAAAAAAAACTCTTATGATTGTTGCAAACAAAGCAACACCTTTGCTCAATTTTCTTCTGAACATGACAATCAAGTGAGGTGTAATTGACCAACTAAGCAATTAGTCAATATCTATTCATTAATGCCAAGTCAAACAGGGAGATGTGTTAAGAAAATTGTCATCAAGGATGACTTTGATGTTTAAATAGAAGAAGGATTCTTTATCAATAGTGAGATTTTTTAGGAGTTCTACTTTATATATGACATTGGGCTGTAGAACTCTAACAATCCTTTTCAATCATGTCAACAGTCATTTGAAGGAGATCAACTGAGTTATTCAAAATAAAAAACCATAGTGGATGTATAATGCATGTTGTCCATATAACAGCATTCTATTAGTTATAATAAGTCATTCAATATATTTGTCCTGGACAAACACTTGAAATGAAAAATGAAATGAGCCCCAAATTATATAGGAGGCAGAGAGTAGGTTGGATATTATATGGGAAACTGAGCAATGCTTTCAATGGCCCCAAGATGTTCCTCTTTTTAACATTAACTTTTGGTCAGTGATTCTTGGTTTCTGTCAATCATGTAGTACCACAACCTTGGAAGAATAAAAAAGTCCAAGATTCCACAAAGGATAAGGGGAAGATTCATTTTTGGCATAAGAAAACTGTGGTATTATAAAGGATAATTATTTGTGTGCAGGAAGCACAGTAAGAGACATCCAGGATATGTTTGATTAGAAAAACTGGGCCAGACCTATAGAGAAAGTAACGAATAAATAAATTAATCAACAATGCCACACCTGAAACTAAGAATATATTAAAATAACCAAAGTATTTATAAAGTGTTTTACAAATATGAAGTATTTATTTAAAAATATAGAAATGATCTGTATCACTGGAAGGAACAGATTTGATTGATCTCAAATTAATTAGTGACTCTGTTGTGGAATCAAATATTATATAATTTCCCACAATTTGGTGCCATCCTTCCAATCCAGTTACCTTTCACATTCACCCTCTCTGGGGATGCTCTAAGTTGGGATACTTATCTTTCCCTATATATTAACTATGCTTCTTGATCTCTCTTACTTTTGCTCTCACCATTCCTATGCCTAGAAGAGTCTCCAAATCTGTTCAGCACTTTGTTTTCTACCTCGCTAAAGAATATATTAAGTCATACTTGGACTGATCTCATTTTTGTGTCTTTACTGAGCCTGTGAACTCTATGAAAGTGGGGTCTGTTTGAGCTAAACTTTTAAAAAATATTTTTCCAGCATAAGCAACAATGTTTTGCATACAGCAGACACTTAAAATGTTTATTGAATTGAATTCCATAAACAGAATTCAGGAAATTTGGATGCATGTATGTCTGATATTACAACAAAATAGTATGACAAGGAATTAGCCCCATCATACTGTGCATCTCTTGTAGTCTGTTACAAAAATAGCCTAGTTACTAATCTCCTTGTCACCAGACTCTCTTCTTTCCAATTCATCTTTCATAGCTCTGCCAAAGAAATCACTTTCTAACTCTGATTATGTTATTTCTTTATTCCAAAGCCTTCATTTCCCATAAGCAACATGATAAAATATAAACTTTTATCCCAGAATTCAAGACTGTTGAAAACCTTTCTCCAGCTTACCTTTTCCATTGTATTTTATGTTGTCCCCTTTGTATATTATAATTCCAGCTAAATTTAACTATGATTATACCATATTCTCATTCAGCACTCTGTTTACGTAGGTCTTGCTCCTCCGACTTCTTTCTTCCTGCTCATATAATCTTCTTACATGCCGCAATTATGGTAAATAGCAAGTTTCACCCTTTTCTTCCATGCTTCTATGCTAGTATATGCCTTTGACAGTCCCCTTTTTTCCCCTCTGAAAGCCCCCTGACTGGAACCAGTCTACCCTGACTCCCTTTTTTCTTATTTAACTCCTTCAATACACTGAGCACGTTGAGGGTCTGAAGAGACATTTATTTATTCTATCTTTATCAAAATGTGAGCATCTCAGCATCCTATGGCCTCTTACAGCTGTTTAAACACAGAAGTCTGTTGAATTTAATTCAGTGGAGGTTTTAAGGAACACCGAAGTCTATAAGCAGTTTGAAAGTAGAAAACACACACACATACACACAAAAAATACATGAAAGATGTGATCTGGTTTTGTAACAATGAAGAGGTGGTACCCATATCACTTTAATAATGCTAGAATTAGGAACTCTCTGTGGAGAATTTAGGGCAGACTATGGATAAGAGTGGAATAGGATGAGGAAGAATTGAAGAATTGGGATCTGCACTTTATAGGGAATACTTACACTGATCAGATACTGGATCAACCAGATATCAAAGACATACAAGAAGCATTTCATTTAACTGTCATTTACCATATATAGATACACATGTATGATCATGGTATCATAAGATTTAGAGCTGAATCCACCCTTAAAAATCATCTAGTCTGATGAAGGGAATGCTTCATTTAAGAAATGAAGGAACTGAGGCACAGTAATAGCAGAATTGGTATTTGAACCCAGATCCTCTGATTTTAAATACAGGGCTTTCTCTACATTCAAAGAAGACAGTGTTCAAGAGAGAATCCCTGAGTAGTATGTAACTATTTAATCGTTTGTATTGTATTTTACTTGAAATAAATGTTCCTCAAAAATCAGCTGATGATGTGACATCTTTGAATAATTAGCTTAAATTAGAAATGTGGTTCTATTTGAATCATCTTAGCATCCGCACATATCTTTGTATTCACAAATTGCTCAGAGCACTTAGAAGGAAATTAATGTAACAATGATGAAAACATCACTGAATTAATACATAAATATTTAATGCTGTCATTCTAAAAGCTTGTGCAGTTTTGTTCTAGTAAGAGTCCAGAGTCCAGTGAACAATACAGGGATTCTGTTATTGAGTCTCCCATTCTAACTCTGCCTCTCAAACTGATTTGGTCCTTTGAATTCTTTGAGGTTTAAAAAACCCATAAATCCTTGCTGGGAGACTGGAAGTATTAAATACTTAAAAGGATAAAAGGAGAGCAGGGAAAATGTGCAGCAAAACAGAAGAAAAAGTCCATTTTATTCTCAAATGAATGCATATAAAACAATTTAAATTTGTCTTAGATGGTTTTTTTTATTTGAAAAAATGAAAGGGAATGTGGAGGACAGTGAAATGGAAAGGGAATTGTATTTGGAATCAGAGAACCTGAGTTAGAATGCTCACTTTCTGCCCATTTACCATCTCTGTGAACTTGGGCAAGTCACTTAACTTTCCTGGGCCTCAGTTTCTTCATTTGAAAATGGAGGTAATTGACTAAATGAAAGCAGAGGTAATTCAGAGGTACCTAATCTATGCTATGACATGAAGTAGTCATCCTACAGAGTTGTGAGATCCCATGCGACAATGCAGGTTAAGCGTTTGCTGTCTTCAGTTTTAGAAATGTTAGAATGTTTTTGTATAGTTATTTCTGTACATTTTATACTCTTTCACAGTCCTCCATCTCCTCTTCCTCCACCCCCTTCTAAAACCTCAAGGGGAGGGATGGTTTCATTTTTGGCCATCTCATTCTCATCTCCTTGGCCTGAGCATGAGATAGAAGCATTTACTCATTTTGGCGAATTCAAGCAGATAGTGCTATGATGATCACAGAATATAATATAATTCAATAAAGAAACAAGGTGTTTAATTGTTGTAAATCACTGTCCAATGTTTTTTATCTCCCTCTTCCAGAACCATATTGCTCCCTTTGGTAGTACCTGAGGCAGGTACTTAGCTTAGTAAAGGTCACATGGTAAACACTGCTATGTCCCCATTGGTGCAAATGCTGAATCCTATGAAGTGGTCATGTAATATTCCAATTCTAACTGCGTATTTCCACTGGGTTGGAACAAATTGCCATAGCTTACATAATTACGACTTTGAATAGCTTAAATTTGAATACATTGGACTACTCCACGGGATCCACTAATTGGCAGAGCTTCAGTTCAATTCAATTTAGTCTTCTGAGTCTAGGAACCTTTTCACTAGATCATGCTGTGTTCATTTAATTCTTTTTAAAATGTGTATGTATATATTTATATATGTACATTTGTACACACATACACAAACAAGTCTATATACATATATAAAACATAAAGATATATCTATGTATATACAGATATATGTATGCATACATATATGCACATACCTATAATACACATGAATAAGCATGTACCTACATATATGTATGTGTGCATCACAAGCATATGTATATATACATGTGTATTTGTGTACGTATGTGTATATATAGACACATATGTGTATATATACATATATGTATCTACATCTACATCTACATCTACATCTACATCTACACACATACATACAAAAACTAGAACTGTGGATCTAGTACAGACTGATAGGGTCATCACTGCATAGAACTGCCTACTGTGGAAATACCTCCTTCAAAGTGGCCCTTCATCTATAACTTTTAGTCATAGAGAGTTACTTGTAACATTGGGAGATTAAGCAGCTTAGTATGTGTGACAGAGGCAGGACTTGAACCCAGGCCTCTGATTTTAAACCCAGCACTGTATCCACTATATTACTCTGTCTCTCATGCAATACATATATGCTTCTCTAATAACACCTGAATCATGTATATATAATATATACACATATATGAAATAGATAACATGTGCCTATACACATATGTTCACTATATGTACACATATGCACACACAATACACATATATACACACATGCATATATGCACATACACACATATATGCACATACACATACACACACCTCTACTTATGTATGAGAATGTTGAATTCCACCAGTACAATGGGAGTTCCTTAAAGGCAGGCTCTTATTCCCAGTGTCTTACCTGGCACATTTTATTACTTGTTGGTTTGGACCTGGGATTTCACTGTTATAGGAGATTCCTAATGAGGAAATTGCTTATACTAATGTATATATGCAATTGTTGTGCAACCTGGGTCTTAGTGAAAATGCCTGTGGGTTCTGAGAAGTTAAAAGATTTGCTTAGGGTTACAAAGTCAGGACTAAAACCCTGGTGAGCATTCCCAAGTGAGAGATAAGCTCTCTATCCACTATGCAGGTAGCTCAGCTCTAATAGTTATGTAGTAAGTACTCAATAAATGTTGTTGATTGATTGATTGATTGATTGATTGGATGCTATCTTTGTCTTCAAGGACCAATCTACATAAGTTGAAGAGACTCATCAACAGAAATCTAGCCACTGATCTGTGTGGCCACTCCCCACAGTGCCAAAGGCTTTTTCCTAAAGTATATAGAGATTGTGATTTATATCATTGGATGACAGAACTTTGATAACTCTGTTAAGGAATTTTTCAAGTATGGACATACAAAATCTACAAATACTGCCAATGCCTTCTCTTATTGAGGTTTTGTCTGGACTTTGTAGGAGCTTTTATCAAGTAGAAACTGCTGTACACACAGCTAAGCATTCTTGATAAAAATTCCCTCTGGAAAGCAGATTAGAGAGAGAATGGCCAGTGTCTGAGTTAAAAGAATCACATACAGAGGTACAGTTTTTTTTTAAAGGCTCCTTTGTCTCGGGAGAAATGTAGGATTTCTGAAGGACCAGTCACCTTGAATGATATGCCTGTAATGCCAAGCAAAGGCAACTTCTAAGGTTCAGATTACCAACATAGCAAACCCCATTTATTCCACAAACATTCACAGAACAGAGAAAGTCAAAATACGGTATAACTCATGTATTTCACAAGTAAGTTCTCAATTCAGTCCAGGTCAGTCAAAGTCTCTCCTCAAATAGAGATCAGACTACTCCACCCCTAGACAGTACATTCTTTTTAGTCAGTCAAAGTCTCTTCTCAACTGGAGATCAGTTTCCAATCATCACAAAAAGGCCAAAGATTTCCCTGGACTCAAAGTAATTACAATACCATCCATTACCACCAAGCATTTTCTCAAAAGGGAGCAGGAGAGCACAAAAGGCCATTCACCCTTAAGTCATAACAAGGTCAAGATAACATCTCAGCATTGAAAGGCCAAGGAAAGGCCTTTCTTTCATCTTCACTGGATGCAAGTCCTCAGCAATCTCAGTTCCTGGGGAGACAAGGCTCAACAAAGCCATAGCCAGTGTCCTCATCAAGTCACTCTCTGCCTGTAGAACAGTAACAGAACCCCTGAAAGTATCAGCAAGGCCCCCTTCCAGGATTTCTGTGAACATACAACAGGAAAATCCTTCTTCATGGCTTCTGCACCAACAGCCAGGTTCCAGG
>JAQQSW010016076.1:0-11749 GCA_028646575.1 Pseudocheirus occidentalis | reverse complement strand
GAGTGTGAATTTTACAACTTAATTGCACAAGCTTGTTACAAACTGATGCTACATACGTACGTACCCGAGCACAGGTGAGATTTTACAAACTGAAGTTACAAACAAAAGCATTCCAGACCCCATCATTCCCCCCTACAAAGAGATGGGACCCAGATTCATTTGGGGATAAGGGATGAAGGTCTCAGCTTCCTGAGCAGCTTCATGCTGAGAAAAGGTCATAGAGCTGTCTCTGCCTCACGGGGTCCATCAGTCAAGGGGAGGGACTGCGGCCAATGTCTGGAACTTGGCAGACACCAGATCCAAAGGGTGTTGGGTAGTGACTTGGGGCAGTGGTTGACATTCAATCTGAGCCATCATCTGCAAGTGGAGGGTGCTGAGCCTAGAAGAGACAAATCTAGCAAAGAGATGAAGCCAACAAGAGCCCAAAGAAATAGGAGGAAAATGACCAGAAGTGGAGTCCTTTCTATTTCTACGTGCTGCATAGACTAGATACCTCACAAGCTATTCGTCTTCTCTAACATGACTGTCAACCTTAAACAAAAGAGGTTTCTGACTTGAACCTCACCACTGAATAGTAGACGGACAACACAAAGCTTGTCTGTCCTCTGATTATATTCACTTTGGAAGAGAGAGATATTTCAGAAATGGAATCTTTTACATAGACACTCAGATACAAATGTGAACTTTTGCTTAGTTCATGGAATAGCTACAAATTCATATTGAAACAGCAAGATGTGTTTTGCTTTACAACTCATGACATCAGTTTAGCAATAATGCAATTGAAAACTTTGTAGACCTTTCAAAACCTCTTTTCAGGGTACCAGTCTCTTCTGAGAGACTGCACTCTTTATTCCACACAGAATTGTAGCAGGTGGTTCACCTGAGAAGCCACACTCTGTCTCACACAATGGTTGATCCATTTGGAATTTCTGTCATTTAAGGTACTAATTTCAGTCTGTTTTAAAAACTGATTTATTTTCTGGTTTCACCAGAACCTTTTGGCAAATAGATTTCTTACTTCTGTAATTTGCATTGATTCATTCAACTCTTTTTGAGTTGACTTTACAGTGTCTCTCCCTTCAGGGTCCTCCACATTGGGTTTTCACATACAAAGCTCTCACCTACTTCCACTGTAACTATCCCCTCTTGAGGTCATCATCGGTTTGGTACAGCTGCCAAAAGGATATTTCTAAATTATAGGTCTAACCATGTTATTCTCCTGGTCAGAAAGCTTCATTGACTACCCTGAGTCCCTTTAGGATAGGGGTATGGGACCTGGACCCCAAAAGGAAAAGTCCATTTCTTTGAAAGCAACTCAGTCCCTGAATTTTCCCTTAAGTTCCAATAGTCCAGATCACTGGTGCCTCTGCCCTAGGCATCTGGCTCAGCCCAGCCCACTTAGTTTACTCAGTTAGCCTACTTGAGGCTTCCAGACCACCCTGGGCTAGTTACCATTCCTTAATCTCATCCAGATTTTCTCACTGTCTTTTTCTGTATAAAAGTACCAGTTTTACTCCATTAAATTTCACGGATTTGTTAGAAATCTCCCCTGCCTCTATTGGCCTCACAATATTGTGCAGATTTACTAGAATTCTTACCTCCCCAATTGGTATTATAATAAAATTTCCATTCTCTGACTGAAAGAAGGCTTGAGTGGTTGAATTCTTTCCAGGCATACCCACCCTGTACCCTTGCATTTTGAGGTTCCCAGCAGCCCAAACTGCAACAAGGATTCTTAACTTTTTTTTGGTATCTTGGACCCCTTTGATAGTCTGACCAAGCCTATAGTGGCCCCTTCTCAGAATCATGTTTTTAGATGCATAGAAATAAATGCAAGGGACTGCAAAGGAACCCAGTTAAATTGAAATAAGGATGTAATTTTTTTTTCTGCTCACCATCAATTAAGAAGCATTTATGAAGCACTTCCTATGTACCATATCTTGGGTTAAGTGCTGAAAATACAGACACACACACACACACACACACACACACACATAGCACAAAACAATTCCTGCCTTCTGAAAGCTTACAATCCAGTCAAGAAAACAGCTGTTACATGCATTAGTTTATACCAGATACCTAGAGGGAATGTGGAAGGTGACCTTAGCAGCGGGATGGGCTTGGGGCAGGCATAGGTCTCCTAGAGGACTTTGTGCTTGAGCAGAATCTTAAAGAATCCAGAGAAGGTAGGAAGTGGCAGGTAGGAAGGCAAGTCTTCCTGGTGGGAGGTAGCCAGTGCAAAGGCATAGGAGAGGGGAAATCTTGTGTAAGTAAACAGGACTGTATGGCTCCCTTCTGAAGTCAGCTCAACTCAGCAAGCATTTATTAAGTGCCTTCTGCATGCTGGGCGCTGTGCTAATCTCCAGAGACACAAAAAGAGGCAAAGGACAGTCCCTGCTCTCCGGGATCTTACAATCTTTTTATTTTTAAGTTTTTAAACTTATTTTAAACTTAAGTACAAAATGAGAAAAACAAGTTGCTGTGTACAAAGCAGAGCATAAGACAGGATTCAGTCTAAAGCCATGCATTTCCATTTCAAGAAAACCTATAGAATAAATACCATCCGTTTTCAAAGCACCTAGCTTTGCTTTGCCTCCTTGTAAGCTGTCTTTTGTTCTCTGCTCTGCAGTTTTACTTCTCCCCCAAGGCTGCAATTAAGGGTGGAGATATATAGATATATATTTGTATATATACATATATGCATAGCTGTCTATAAACATACACATGTTCGCTCATAGTCATATATGGAAAGCTGTACTGTGCATATTTCTGTTCCTCTGAAGGTGGATAGGATCTTCTTTTGCAAGTCCAAGTCTTTCCATGTTTTTCTAAAGTTCAGTCTAATTGGGGAGACGACATGCACCCAAATAGATACCAAGAGAGCCAAGAGAAACAGGTGGCATTTGACTGAGGGAAGGCACCAGATTTTAGGGGGATTGTTGGGAAGGCCGCGATTTTCACTGGGGCTTCAAGGAAGTCAGAAAAGAGAAGGGAGGGCAGTCCAAGCTTGGGGAACAGCCAGAGAATCCCTGGAACACAGACATGGAGGGTCTTGTTCCTGGAGCAGCCAGGAGGCTGGAGTCTTTGGCTCGGAGAGTGTGGGTCAGGGAGCCTGGTATAGAAGGATCAGAGAGGTAGGCAGGGGGGCATCAGGAATGACCCCCCTCCCCCCAGCATTTTGTGTTTTCTCCTGGAGGCAGTGGGTTGTTCCTGGAGTTTACTGGGTAGGGGGGTGACATGACAGGATGGGCCATTTAGGAAAATGACTTTAGTGATTTAACTGAGAATGAAAGCGGTGGAGCCTGGAGGCAGGCAGCACCCACTCCCCACCCTCCAGAGCAGGGTAGCCGAGGGCCTGGACCAGCTGTGTCAGAGGGGAGAAGATCGTATATTGGTTGGGAACCCGAGGGGCTGGGGAGATTGTTGCCTTCCACAGTAACAGGGAAGGTGGGGGAGTGGAAGGATTTAGGGGGCAGCCTGTTCCATCTCTCAGCAAAGTAGTTGGAGGTTAGCAGAGAGGTCAGGGAGGGACTTTGAGAATCATAAGCAAGAAGATGGTCCTTAAGTCCATGGGAGCTGATGAAGTAGTCTAGAGGAAGAAGAGCAGAGGGCCCTGAGGGACACCTATGCTTGGAGGGCTGGATCCTCCTCCAGATCCAGGAGACAGAGCTGTCCGAGAGGGAGGAGGAGACCCAGGAGCAGGGTGTGATCCACAGCCTTATCTGATGCCTAGCTGCCTGTCTCAGGTCCTCCCTCCACAGGAACACCTGCCACCTCTGCATCCGGCTGACCATACTCTTCCCCATCCCTTCCACTGAGATGACCCTTTTCTGGCTGCTGAGTCTTTAACCCTAAGTGTTGTTAATAATGCACCTTTACACTGCACTTCAAGGTCTGGCTCTCCTGGCGGAGGGCGGGGCCAGGAGCTCTGGGCTGGCCCGGGGGCGTGGTGGGAGCGCTGACTCCGCCCCATGGGCGTGACCTCAGCCCCAGGGAAGCACGCTGGGCATGCGCGGAGGTGAAAGTGAAAGTGACCTCTGCTTCCCGGGCCTTGCCGAGTCCCCCGCCCCCTCCCCCACCCGTGGGCCTGGGGACTAGCCCAGGCTTGTCCCCGACACTGAGGCCGCGGGAGACGGACGGGAGCTGCTGCTGCGGGCCCTAGCGGTGAGTGCGAGGGGCCGGAGACCCCTCCCCTGGCTGGGCTAGCTCCTGGGGCCGCCCCTGGCAGCCCGATGGCCGTGCAAAAGGGGGACCCCCAGCCCAGGAGGCCCCCCGCTGTGCATGCCCCTGCTGCACCTGGCAGGTGGACAGGAGGACCCCCAGTACACGACCCCTCAGCACCTCAGCCCCAGACAAGGCCTCCCAGCTGTGCACGCCCCTCTGCCCGTGGCAGGTGGACTGGGGGAGTCGCCAGGATATGAACCCCTCATCCAGCGGCCAGGCAGGGGAGGACCCCCAGTACATGATCCCCCAGCACCAGACGGCCCCCCCTGCAGGTGGACAGCAGGACCCCCAGTACAGGGGTCCCCCCTCTGTGTACTCCTCCCCACCTGGCCCTCAAACAGGGGTCCCCCCAGGACACGAACCCCCATGTAAAGTGGACCTGGGCCCAAGCACGTGGGGTGCCGTGGGCACAGATGAGGAGTCCCCTAGGCAGGACCCCACTGGCCCCCTGTGCCTCTTAGCCCCCTGCACCCCCACACTTAGTGGGGTGAGCTGTCCCTGTCTGAGCCCTGGCTGGTGTGGGGAAGTGCATGACAGGTGCAGGGTGCTGGTCGCAGTGAGGGTGCCCATGTGGGGTCACAGATGCACACACGGGGATGGGTCAGCAGACAGACCTGACCAGACAGGAGGCCACTGTGTGGGTGCAGAGGACAGAAGAGTAGATTAGTGCCAGGCAGTGGGGCAATGCTGTGGATGGATGGTAGCTAGAGAGAATACGCTGAACGGGGCTTAGCGTCTGCAGGGAGGGCCCAGGAGAGCCCAGGGAGGAGTGGGGGCTACCTGGATCAGCAGGCCCCAGGCATTAAGCCATTCATTCTCCTGAGCTCATTCTGTGCCAGGCCTGGTGCCATGGGCTGGTGCCGAAAGCCCCTGCTCTCCAGGCTCATCTCCTGGGGGGAAGGGCAGAGAGGCAAGGTGCCCTGGTCTGGCCCCGGTGTGTGGAGGGATGGCCTCCATGGCTGGCAGCGCCAGGCATTCCGAGTAGGTGTGGCTCAGAACCTTCGTGATGCTACAAACACCTGTGGTTTTGCTCTTTCCCCATAGCCCTACACTGTAGCTCCTTGGGCTCAGGTTTCCTCTTGTAAAATGATTGGGTTGGGTTCCATGCCCTCCCAGCCTGTCCTCCGCCTGTCCAGCCCGTCACACCAAGGCTTCTTGGCTTCTCAGGAGGGAGCCTGGAGCTCATAGCTGTCCATGGACCACTTTTACAGATGGGGGAAGAAAGGGCTCAGAGAGGGGCTGTGGATGTAGGGAGAGCAGGATGGGGCCCAGGCAGAAGGAATCATCTGGTTCGGATGAGCAGACTAAGGCCCAGGGCAGGCTCATGGACCACAAGGTCAAGGGCCCTCCAAGGCTATCCAGTGTAACATTCTCATTTACCAGAGGAGCAAGCTCAGGGCCGCCCCGCCCCCTCGGGGTTACTGCTGCATAGAAAGAATTCAGACTCCAGGCTTGGGGTGCTTGCTTCTCTTCCCAAACGGCTCAGAAGTCTGTCTGCCTTAAGGCTTAGTAACCCAGGCAGGTCATACCTAGTCCCTCCCCCCCCTTTTACAGGTGAGGAGGCCAAAGATGAGAATGTTGAATGGACTTGCTCAAGGTCCCCTGGATCGTCCACTTCAGAGTTGGGGGGTGTCCCTGCTTCTAGGTTCCTTAGTCCCCCACAGTCTGTCCTGCCACTCCCCCCCCAAACCCCCATACTGGTCCTTAGCAGCGCTGGTTCAGCTTGGCCGCTTTCTGCTTCTGTATGCAGTTCAGATGCTCTCTGGGTACAGAGAGACCCTTGCTCGTTATTTCTGAAGCTAGGGTGCTCAGGCTTCCCTTCCCTGGCTGGTCCGTACCTGCCTTAAGTACCCCCACCGTACCAAATAAACCCAAGGAAACAGCTGTAAAGCCTGGCCTTCCGCAGGGCCTAGGGTGTGTTTGTGGATGCTTTCTGAGGGCCTGAGTCAGCAGCTGTGCAGGCTCCAGATTCCCATCCTCGACTTTGGAGTGGGGCTGGGGCAGGAGAGGAGTCCGTGATTGCAGGCTTAATGTATAAATAACATAACTTTACTGTCCCTGGTATTTGTATATATTACATCCTAATTACATCCATAAACATTTAAAGTAAACAAACTGAAGAAGAAGAGCCTTTATGGCCTGTACCCTAATCCCCAAGGTGGTGATAACACAGCGCAGCAATTCTAAACTATATATTCCTCATTCGGTGGGTCCATCATTTCCTGAAATCTCGGAGTGCTTTTTGCTCTCCATTTTCTCAGCTCACTGGCTAGCTTTCTGTCCCAGAAAGTACATTTTATGTCTGTTTGTCAGACTTCTGTGGCTAGGGCTAAAGCAGCTCTCCACTGTGCTGGCTCCTTCCAGGGGTGTCTAGGGGTGTCCGGTGGTGTGTGGAGGAGACAGAGCGCCAGCTGGGAGGTCCTGCCTTGGGCAGTGGGGAGAGTGTTACTGGCCCTTTGCAGAATACCAGCCTTGTTGAAGTGGAAGTCATCTCCAGTAGACGTTTCAGGAGGTGTGTGCTCCCCTCCCTCCACCTTCTCCAGGTCATTCACAGTAGGTGTGGGGTTTTTTCATGAAACCCCTTGGGAGATTATATTCCTTTTCAACAAATTTAAGTAGACCAAAAGAAACTTGATTTCCTTGCTGGGAATACTTTCTACTAAAACAGAATTACCATGAAAAAAATCATTTTTTTTTTCCAATTGTTCTTTTTCCCCTGGCACCAATTAGTACTTTGTAAGCTCAAGCCACATTAATTAATAGGATATTTAGATTTACGAGTATAACAGTAATCTGCATAAAACTGATTCGATTGAGATCTGACTGAGGCGTGGGGTGGGGGGCAGTGCAAAGAGCTTTCATCTTGATGTCCTCTGTGGACCCCACGTTCCTTCTCTGTAACATGAGGTGACCAGCTGACGGCTGCCCCTTGGCTCGGTCATTGAGGTCCTCGATTTATACCTGGGAGGAACCTTGACCACCCTGAGCAAGACCCAGGAACTTGGGGGTGACTCGTTCCAGGCCCCACGGGTGGTGGAGGCAGAGCCCAGTGTCAAATGAGGATCTTGCCTTTGAGTCTCATGCTCCCTCTGTAGGGGAGCACCACCGAGAGACACCAGGTGGTCACCATGTCACGGACCTGACACTCACTGTGTCACATGAGGCTGGTGTTAAAGGTGAAGACCCCTGGGCCCAGAGTGGCTCAGGGACTTCCCCTGGATGCAGCACTCATAAGTGTGCTCCAGGTTTTCAGCCCAGACCTCCTTATTTCAGTCCAGTGTCCTTTCCACAAATGCCCTTCCTTTGCAGAGGGAGAAATGGAGGGAGGCCTGATGATAATGCCAGTCAGTATTCACAGAACACCCCGTCTGCTGCGGACACTGTTTGGTGCCCTGATCCTCAGGGCAGCCCTGGCGTGTAGGGCCATTATTATGTCTGTTTGACACATGGGGAGGCAGCAGTTGAAGGACTAGCCAGGAATCTGAGGCTAGGTCTGAACTCAGATCTCCTGACTCCTGGCTCAGTGCTTTGTGCCCCGTGGTGCCCCCGGCTGCTGCTAAACCCACTGAGGCCAGTGTTGGGAATTGGCCCCGGCTCCTTCCCGTCACACCGTAGTTATGCCCGTGGTGGTCAGCACACACAGAGCTGCTCTTGGCAGCTCCTTTTGGGGTAACTGTGGGGCCCAGCTATGGGGAGATGCATTCTCGTGCTTTCTTTAGATGTGGCATCTTCATCTTCTGTGTTCTTGTCAAATGCAGGTAACAAAAGTTAAAAAAAGGAGAAAACGCATTAAATTTGAATCATGCTTTCTGTTCAGCCGGCCACGAGCCTCCCTCCCTCTGCTTACATTTTAGCTTATAATCTCTTTAACTAGGGGCACATTTGGGATTCTGTGTGAGGAAGGAGCCTTAGGGAGATGGAGGCGGGAAGCCTCGAGATCAAATCTTGCCTCAGCTCTGGGCCTCTGTTCATTTGTGGAACAACGGCTGTCAGGCTCTTGTGATGAGCACTGAGCCGCTGGCGGCCCAGACCCGTGATCCCACCTCTGTCACTGGTCCAGAGCAGTCACTTAACATCTAGGCTCCTAACTCAGAGTATGAACTGCCTGGCAGATGCTGATCTGCCTTGGTGAAAGGCTTTCCCTCCCCAGCAGTGCTACCCACCAGAGAATGGCTTTTGTGTCTCGTACCTTGAATGCCCACACCTGCCTAGGCCAATGGGCGGGGCTTCCTGCATTGGTATCACATGAATGCGATTAAAGCCAAGCCTCATGGGGTTGGGGGCTCCTTCCTCATGGGACCCTGGCCAGGAGCAGAAGGGGCCTTCCTGGGGCTGCAGAGCCCTTCCTTTTAAATAGGTCTTAGCCAGGAGCTGCGCAAGAAACTCTGACTGTAATTTTTTTAAAAGCTTGCTTTCCATGGTCCCCAATATCAAATGGCTGATTGAGACGTGCCTTCCCCCCGTTTTGGAGCCACTCTTAGGCCTTGTGTTTGGAGAAGGCTGGAGCTGTGCCTGCTCTCTGGGCACGGCCAGGCCAAGAGGGGCCGGTGTCCCCCCTCCCTCAGCACTCACTTTGCCTCTGTTCCCAGAAGGCCCCATTGGGGGAATGGCTCATCAGGATTTTGCTTTGTTTCATCACCTTGCAGAGGCTCAGTCTTCCACGCCCTTGGCTTCCTTTGTCTCCGAGCTGCCCAGTTTGACCCAGTTGGCCAAAGCGAACATTGACGCTCCATGCCTTGTAGGAAGATAAAAGCATCTCACCGCTTTGTCGGATGCTGCCAGACAGACCGACGGTGTGTGGAACGAGGGGCTGCTGTTGGTGCTGGCGGATGGAAGCTGCCTCCTGCTCCCTCAGTCCCCAGTGGCTCTCTGCTGACCACATGCTGCTAGTTATGGCCAGCACAGGAAGCGAAGCAGGTACACCTTGCACATGCTTCTCTGTTGTGACATCTATTTTAAATTTATGGAGACCCTGGCTTCTGTGGAACACAGACAGGAAATCCCGGGACAGGGGTCCCCTAAATACTGCCTTTGTTTCTCATCTCCCACAGATTCTGTCAGGGAAGCCATAGGAAGGGCCCAACAGGCCTTTGAAGCCGGCCTTCTCCTTTGCCGGCCACACGGAGGGAGGAGTTGGCAGAGGTGGGATCAGAGCCTGAGGAATGGCCAGCCTCGAGGATCTCTCTGAGGTCGACAGGTCACTCTGCACATGTTCTTGTTGTCGGGGCTCAAAACCCTGGAACTCAGGGTTGTGGCATTCCTTCCTGCTCCATCTACCAGGTGGGGTGTCGGGCGACCGTCCAGGTATCAGTCAGTCCACCTTGATTCGGTCAGTCGGCCAGAGTTCAGGAGATGGTAGGCCGGAAGACTTGGGTGAGAATACCCCTGGGCACCTGCCCGCTGTGGGTGCTGCCATCTCCTCCTCATCTGTAAGTGGGGACTGCGGGAGCCCCTGCCTCCCAGGGCTGTAAGGATCAGATTGGAAATGCTGTGTTTATTAGCACTGTTGGTAATAACGCCATTAATCCAGCATTGGAGAGCAGCTGTTGGTCTGCTTTATAAAGGGGGTGCCTCCCTGAAGAAATCCCTGCTTGGGCTTGTGGTGGGGAGATGTGCTGGGCACTGGTCTTGGTGCTTGGAGCACAGAGGCAGACTGACCAGTCCTTGCCGTTGGGTGAGGAGAGACACGCACGTGGAAATCTGTGTGAAACAAGAGACTTTGTCAGAGCATCCGCCCATGGGTCTTTCTTTGAATTCCTGTTAATTCAGTTGAGTGTCTGCATTGTTCCGGCCTGAGGATCCACACACTGAAGGGTCTTTGTGCCTATGAAGGATTCTTGGGCATTTCCCCTGGATTTTCTGGTCAGCAGGAGGACCAGAGGCCAGCTGTTCTTGGTATTACTTGGCCCACAAGTCTCCCTCCTCCAAGTTTTTCCTTGGACCTCTCCTGGGCACTTGGTCTGCCCTCCCCCAGCCTCCCAGGCTGTGGTCATCTCCTTCCCTTTGCCTTTTCTCTCACCTGTGATGCACCTCCCCCCCCCCCCCATGTGATTTCCTGGAGAGCCTTTCACAGGTGGCCCCTTGGCAATGTCTGTTTGATAGACCAGGGCTTGTGTCCACTTTAGCTTTCTGCTTGCTGTGTGCTGGTGGACGGGTCACTGAGCTTCTCATTTTCCTTGTCTCCCAGATGAGGGGTTCAGGCCAGGCGATATAAGACCCCTTCTGGCTCTTGGTCTCATGCTGTCTTGAGACCCCCAGTATTCTCGGGCTTTGCTTTGGGGGGCTTCTTCCCTTGGGCAGTTTGGCTTTGTTGACCCTCGTAGAGGTGGGAGTTGCTCTGCTTCAGAGATGGGTGGGAGGTTTTAAAAACTTTCTCCCAAGCCACTGATGGAAAGTGGGCTCACAGACCTGAAGGATGGGTCACGTAGTAAGGCATTCTTAAGGTGATGGCAGGGAAAAATGTTAATTAAGCCGTTAACTTTTACTTCACATCCCCCATCTCCCGCTCAGGCCTTACATGACAGTCAGCGTCCAGGCTAAACTCTAACCTATAAGACATAAGCCGCGTGCTCGTCCCCGCTGGGTTAGCGTGTCTGTCACGGCCAGGAGAGGCCCGTGCTAATTAGTACAAATCAAGTCCCATGTTAGGAGCCGTGCTTGGCTTTATGTTGTGCTATTAATATTTAAGATGTGGATTTGAATTCTTTTCAGTTTTTTTTTTCTTTTTTAGCGCAGCTATATTTGTTGTGAATTCCGTAGTGAGAGTCTCTAAGAATCTGATTAACCCTGAGGGTCATCTTATAATGTAATTATTAATGATTGATTCTGTTTATCCTAGAAATCAATATAGGAGGCAAAATGGTCCAGTCTGTGTTTGGACTCAACTCCTTACATCCCGCAGACGCGGTCCTGTGACAAAACGGCGTGCGCCTTAATTACCCCTAGCACGTTGGTGCGCCAGAGGTGTGTGAGGAGCTTCACGTAATTATTGTGAGAAGTAGCGCCTCTTACATGACTTACATTAATATGGCAAATAGTGCTAACATCTCCTGCCACTGAGAGTTAGGGTGGGGATGCGCAGTGACTGATCTTCCTGGGAGTGCGGGCAGAAAAGCAGCCCTGGCGTTTGGAGTGTATTTTACAAGTGTGCGCGGGGCCTTGGGGATGTTGTGTGGGAAAACCCAATTGTGCAGTTGCCATGGGAACCCAATTAGAATAGATTGCTGAGATTTTTTCTGTCTTTCATCTTGACCAAAAATCTAATGTACTTTAAATGTTTTCATATGGAATTTTGTTCATATACTGACTTGATATAGTGATGGATCTTTCTTTCTCTCTTTCTTTCTCTTTCTTTCTTTCTCTTTCTTTCTTTCTTTTTCTTTCTTTCTTTTTCTTTCCTTCTATCTCTCTCTCCTTCCCTTCCCTCACTACTTCCTTCTTCCCTTTCACCCTTCCTTCCTCTCTCCCTCCCTCCCTTCCTCCTTCCTTCCATCCTTCCTTCCTTCCTTCCTTCCTTCCTTCCTTC
>JAQQSW010016075.1:0-11750 GCA_028646575.1 Pseudocheirus occidentalis | reverse complement strand
AGCCCAGTGGGGGCCGCTGCGGCTCTCAGCCGTTCCTGCTGCTACAGCTGCCTCACGCTGCTTCCTTGCCCTGGGAGCAGTTTGGCCAGACCTGCTCTTCTCCTCCCGAGTTAGCAAAATCCACTGACCTTTCTCTTAGCCTTTTTTTCTTCTGGCCTGATAAATGTGGTAACTGTGCCTCCAGTGTAGCCGATCTGCTCTCCTATAGACGCTGCTCCCAGCCTGATGCCCCAGGGCTTGACCCGGCCGGGTTTTGGCTGTGGGTCCCAGACTGCTGCAAAGAGCCCCGCCTGCTGCACTGCCTGTAGCAACAGATGTGCTTTCTGTCTTTTGGAGAGTTTTGGAGCTTGAAAATCTGTTTAGAGTCCCATTTTATGAATTTTTTAACGTGTTTGTGTGGGAGCTGCGGTGCTTTGCTGCTTCTACACCGCCATCTTGGCTCTGCGCCCCCTCTGGTGTCCAGATCCTTTTTCTGACACACTAATTGCATGACCTTGGGCAAGTCACATGGCCTCTCTATACCCCAGCTACTTCTCTAAGACAATAAATATTGAATGCTATCTGAATCACTGGAAGGAGTTTTCACTTCAGGATTATTCCAACATTGATGAAATCACAGGTATCAAGCAAATATATAGATATAGATATATACAGATAAATTTATGTCTATATCTATGTATAAATGCATATATCTAGACATAGATAAAAGTAGATAGACATACATTTATACTTTATATATTTTATATTTCATTATATATTATATATAACATATTTGTGTATAAATGTATATAATATATTTTAATGTGTATTTATATATATTTTATATATCTTTTTATTGATAGCATAACCATATCTGATTCTTCAAACACTGGAAATATAACAAAGCTAATATTTCAAGATGATAAGGTGTGTTCTTAAAAGTATCAAAGACAGGTCCTAAACAGTATCTCATTTAATCTTCTAAAATGTAATTTAGTCCAACCCTGCTATCATCCTCACATTTTGATTAGAATTTTTGTTTTTGATTCTCCCTTAATATATCAAGGGCACAAACCCCACCTCGACCTTGTCGGTCTCTCAGGGTCTCATGTGGCTGCTTCCATCTGTTTTCTAAAAGTTATGCAGTTACAGGGGATGTAGTCAGTCTGTTTGAGGCTATTGGTTGTTATTCAGTCATGTCCAACTCTTTGTTACCCCATGGAACTTACTGCCCCTGGGCCTTCTATAGTTGTTTGTCATTTCCTTCTATAGTTGCTTAAAGTGAATGAAGGTTAAGTGACTTGTCCAAGGTTACATGGCTTGTAGGGCCTATGGCTGGATTTGAACTCAGATCTTCTTGACTCTAGGCATAGTGCTGTATCCATTGAGCCACCTACCTGCATATTTTAGGCTGTTAGGTCCAATTAAAGAGATCCCTTGGCACAGCAGAAGCAAAAAGGAGCCACACAAGTAAAAATATAAATTCTTCAAAACAGCTCCTCTCCAACCAGAAGAAAGCAGTTTTCCATTTTACTTTTAAAGAGTTTAACATCCCCTCCTTAGCTATTTTACCTGGAAGTAAATAACAATGATAATAACAATTATTATTATTATTATAGCAACAACAGCAATAATTCATTTTGTTTAGAAGTTTGAAAAACATCCAAATGTCCAAATGGATAATATTTATAAAGTGCTTAGCACAATGCCTGACACATAGTAAGTATTTAACAAATGCTTTTTCCCTTCTCTTTCCTCCTCTTCCCTTTTCTTACAACAACCCTTTGGGAAGATATTACAAATATTTGTAGATCATGAGTCCCCTACTGCATCTATTCCAAGTCTATTCTCTTACAGATGAAGAAACCAAAATCCAGAGAAGTTAAATGACTTGTCCAAAGTCATCTTGGTAGTAAGTGGATTTAAACCCAGATCTTCTGATTATAGATTTGTTATTCTTTCCATTGCACCACCCTGCCCTTCTGCTCACATTTCCCATAATTCCTCACACTGACCATTTCTTTTGGCAAAATAACACATCATTAATCCATATACCATTATTTGTTCAGCCTCCAACTGATACTCACCCTGTTTTCAGTTTTTTGATACAACAATAAAAAGTTCTACTATGAATATTTTAGTATATATAGGATTTCTGTCATTTACTTCCTTAGAGTATACACCAATCCATATGCTATATTCCAAAAGAAAAAAGTAAACTTTTGAGGGTTTCCCCCAACCTATTAATTTAGAGTTAGTGAATTTAGAAATGGCACAATGGATAGAGTGCCAGACCTGCAGTCAGGGAGACCTGAGTTCAATTCCAGCCTCAGACATTTACTAGGTATGTGACCCTGGACAAGTCATTTAACCCTCTTTGCCTCCGTTTCATCATCTGTAAAATAAGCTGGAGAAGGAAATGACAAACCAGTCCAGTATCTTTGCCAGAAAACCCCAAATGGAGTCATGAAGAGTTAGATAGGACTGAAAGATGGAACAACAACAAGTTATCTTACTAATCCATTCTGGGAATCTATTATTTACTTATTTCTGACCCAAAGACCTCAGTTACCTCAGGCAGGAGAATGCTGATGTATACATGAATCACTGAAGTCAGAATGCCATTTTCTGGTATCTTGCAGTATACTTAACATTAACTATATATATAAGTAAAGAATAACATTGTTCTTGGGAGTGTTTTTTTTAACTTTCTCACCCCCAGGTTGGGGACCTTTTGATAAGTCTGTCTACTATTTCTAAAATGTCTCACCCTGTGTGATGCTATAGACGCACAGAACAATGTCTATTAACAAGTTACTGCCTGCACACTGAAGTTTTGCTTCCCCTTCCCTTCCCCCTGCCAAAGTGTGCTTCCTGAGGGGCTGAACCAAAAAAGTGATCACACAAAGAAATGGGAGTTAGAAGGGGAAAACACCAGAAGGAAGATTAACTACTTTCCCTCCACTTTAACGTCTTTATGAGTGAAAAAGTACTTAAACAATATATTCCCTAACCTGCAAACCAGTCTGAAATAACTCGGGGCCAAGGATAAGTTTTAACAAAAGCAGAAAATCCAGCCTACAGCTACTAAATGAAGCTTGCAGCTACCATGTAGCACCTCCTCTCAAGGACACTTGAGGACGGAAGTTGCCTGTTGGGATGGTTACCTCTGATCCTCTTCACTCCTTGGTGGAGACCAGTTCCCTACTCAAGTCAGCTCTAGTTGAAAAGTGTTATAATCACAAGAACTGTAGAATTCAGAGCTGGAAGGATCACACAGACCATAGAGTCTCATTTCCTCACTATACAGATGAGGAAAACAAGATCTAGAGAGGTAAAGGGACTTGTCCAAGGCCATGCAAGTGCTTAGTTACAGAGTTTGCCTTTCGATGGGTCCTTTTCATTCCCAATCCACTGTTCTTTCTACTGCTGCAACCTGCATCACCCTTCATGTGATGATTTATTTCTCTTCTTGGATCATGGCTAACTCAGGTAAGCCAGTAATTTATGAAATTATTTTCTCCTGGTTTGGCACTTTGGAAAAGGAAAAATAGAGGAAAATTGTACCAGATAGGCACTTAGCAAATTTTATTGAATTGTGGTAGAGTAGGAAAAGAGCTTTGGTTCTAGTATCAGAAGTTGTTGTTTAGCTGTTTTTCAAGTCGTGTCTGACTCTTCATGACTCCGTTTGGGGTTTTCTTGGCAGAGATACTGGAGCGGTCTGCCATTTCTTTCTCCAGCTCATTTTACAGATCAGGAAACTGAGGCAAAAAAGGTTGTCAGAAGACCTGGATTCAAATATAGCCTTTGAGTGATTATTGGTAGCATGACCTTGGACAAGTCTTTTAGCCTCCCTGGGCTTCACTGTCCAAATCTGTAAGAAGTAGGGAGTGGGGGGGGGCAGGGCATGGATGAGATGGCCTCTGAGATCACTTCTAGTTCTAGGTCTATGATTCTATAATAACAAAATCTTTATACAACTTTCTCTATTATGTAGGATATTGTACGTTATTGTTTGGACTGGTTCCATTCACAGGTAATTTATTCATATATGTGTGGGTGTGCATGTATATATGTATGTGTGTATATACATATACACACACAATACATAGTTTTACTTAATATGTTTCCTAATATGTTACTCTTTTCTCTCTTCATATTGGCACCAGCCTAGTACAGTCCTGTATTGCTTAGGTCCTTCCAATTTGTTTCGGGTTCACCATTCTCCTTCCATCCTCCGATTAATACTATACAATGTCACCAGACTAGTCTTTCTGCACAGATCTGGTAACGTCCCTTCTCTATTTAAAACCTTTAAACTGCTTATTGAAGAATGTCCACTTCCTTCATCCTGGAATTCAAGGCCATCTACAGTCTGGCACCAGCATTATCCTACGTACCTCCTTGCAACCCCTCTTTCTCTCTTCTCAGACTTTACTATCCACTGTGTCTCAAATGTGCCCTCTATTTCCCTAGCTCTCGGGCTTAACACATGAATTTACCTGTTTGGAACACCCTACCCCCAGCATGTGTATCTCTATTTGCTGAAATTCTACCCATCCTTCCCTAACTAAATCAAAGACCATCTTCTCCATATGGTATTCAGTGATCTTCCCAATCAGGTCTTACTTCAATACTACAAAGCATAATAGGTTAAAAATGAAATCTTCTTTGACCCCAAGGAGGTTTATACTCTGCTTAGAAACATGTCTAGGTAAACATAATACAAATTAGAGAATGAAGAGGGGTGAGGGAGAGATCAAAACATTCTGGGAAAAGTTGTGGAATATGTATGTGTTTAGTGGTTGAATGTGTTATGCACTTGTTATATTCATGATATTTACATATATTTGTTTAAAGATTCTATCTCCTTTACAAAATTCTAAGTAATTTGATAGGAGAGACCATGTCTTAATTCATTCTTGTATCTCTGCCAGCATCTAGGAGAGTGTTCTGCACTTACAATTTATTGAATTTAAATAAAATTTTAATTTAAATTCGCTCAAATGTGATAATATTTGTAAACTGTAAAGTGCTATATGTTTATAAATGTCAGTTATATAAAAATCCGAAAATAAATTAGAGGGTGACTATTCATGTTAAAAAAGAGTCTTCCCTTTGCAAAATGTTTTCCTCTGGGGTTTGGTTTATTTTTTTAAGCACTGAGTTTCCTGGTAAGCTTAAAATAGTCTATGCTTTTACATTTTTATTTATGTCTAACTTTTTAGGAACATCTAATTAAGCAAATTTGATTTAGGTCATATCATCATAACAAATAAAAAAAACATTAATTAAGCATTTACTATGTGCCATGAAATGTGCCAAGCACTGGGTATACAAATATATAAAACAAGACAGCAGTCTCTGCCCTCAGTGAGCTTATGTTGTACTAGGGTAAGGCAGCACATGAAATGGTTACAGAGAAAGGGCATTTTGGCTAGGAAATGAGGTGGTGAGTGGAGTCATAGGACAATTGACTGCCATCCTTTTGTAGAAGGGTAGAATTGATTTGATGACTGTTCCCAGAATGAGAAGTGGAACCAGGGCAGGTAGCTGTAGTGATATGGCAAAGCATGGTGGGTCAGGGCAGGTATTGAGAATTCTCACCAGTCAGAGACAGGATCTGGACCTGCCCTATGGGAGGTGGTACGTGGAGTGCAGCAGCATGGTAAGAAGCTGGTCAGTCATCTGAAAATCTCTATTTTCTTGGGTATGTTTTTGAACTTTTGTAATTGTAAATGTCTTTAACCAGAAAAAAACAAACTTCCCTTTCAACTACCTCTCTCTCATTTGGCCAGATGTTCTTCACAGTACAACTGTAAGAGATGTGAATAACAGCTTCCAAAGTCAGGAGAACAACACATTTTCAAATGTTTCCCCTGAATCACTGCCCTGTGAGAGCGAACCGTTGTCTATAAACACAGGAGACTTTTATCACAAGCTGCCTAACCAGTTACTTGAAATCAACCAAGAATTACTTCAGGCTGGAATCATTTCCATCCCTGGTAAGTTATATCCAAATCCCCGTCCACCCAAGGACCTTCTAAAGCATGCCAATCTCTTCAATTCAAGCCAAGACACACACATTAGATGTTATTGAAACTATTTTACAAACACTTGTATTTACATTTTGACTGATTAATTCCCTTCTGTCGTTGCTCACCACATCTCACACAAAGCCAAGAACAGTATCCAGGCCAGAATAACCTGGTATCTCTCCATTTCCTTGTCATCTGGTACACAGGTTTCTCAAAAGTGGTTCTTTGTTTTTGTAGGGACCAGAGACCGTAATGGGAGAGCAGTGGTGCAGGTGTCCACCAGAAGTCCATTCTGGTCAAAGGAGCAGACCTCAAGCAGTGAGCTCACCCGCCTCTTGATGTATCTCTACAGCATCCCCAGGTCAGGCCTCACCTCAGAGCCAGCTTGTTTTTCTGCTTTCAGATTAAGTTGTGATGGCACGGTTTGAGAAAGCTTTTTGCTTATTTATGGAGTTTTTCTTCCTTTTCAGACATGACAAAATGCACATTTCATTCAAAATCATGATCAGTAGTTGGACTGATTCAACCTTTTAGTCTTGTCTTCTAATAAAGTCCATGTAATTCCCTAGTTCAAATATAGATATGGTACAGTACAGTCATGTATCTGGATACATTTGGGCCAGGCACAATAGAAAAGGAAGTTAATTTTGATACTAATTGCCTAACTTTTAAGGCCTTCCATAATCTAGCCACAACCTTATTTCCTACTACTCTGGCACACGCTATCTGGGGAGACAAAGCTACCACATGAAACAGTTTAACATGGAATTGAGGAAACAATAAAATATATTAAACTTTAAAAAGAAGAATCTGGTCAAATAAATGTGCCTTTAAAAAAAAGAAAGAAGAAGAAGGGGAAGAAGAAAGAGGAGGTGGAGGAGGAGGAAAAGGAGAAGGAGGAGGAAGAGGAAGAGAAAGAAGAGGAGAAGGAGAATCAGCCTAGACAGTAATAAACCAAACCTGACACATCCATTCCTGCAGTCAGGGATTTGTTCAATTATCTTCTTCTCTCGCTTCCCCCTCTTTTATCTTTCTAAATTCTTCCCATCCTTCAAGACTCTGCTCCAGTGTCACCTCTGCTAAGAAGTCTGCCTTGACTATTCCTGTTTTCTATGACCTTGTTTATCTGAGTTCTTAATGTATTTGCTACCATGTAATTTTAAATTTAATTGTTAACGTTTTATTATGAACTCATACCTTAAGCATAAGCATTTCCATATAAAAAGAAAGAGATGATTGTTGTTTATAAATCCATGAACACATGCATCCTTTCCCATTTCATGTATTAGTTTTGCCTCCTCAACTAGTTTATAAGTTCCTTAAGACAAATATTCCATACTTCTGTGCACCTCTCAGTACCCCCAGGACAGTGCCAAGCAGATAGCTGGTCTTGAGTCAGTAATTATTTCTCAGTCCAGACAAGTGGAACCTTTTCATGAATGAGAGAGAGATATTAGAGAGGCCAATTGTAATGGGAAGGAGTCTCATTGTGTGCCTGACCCATTTGATACCCTGCCAGTCTCTTTAAAATGGACTCTACATGTATAATTAAAGCCAAATTCCAGATCCTCTATAATAGCCCACATGTTTTAGACAATGTTTGGTGCCAGGGTTCTCAGTATAATAAAGACATTTGACGTTTGTTATAAAGACTTTAGATTTTAGACCAATAAGGAGCTTTGATCTATCCCTTAAATACCTCAGCTTGGGTCCAGTGACTTTCAAAACAAATCTTAGTGCCCCTTGGCCAAAACTGAAAATTATTATTATTAATGATTCTTATCCATATAATATATACATGGATGACATGTTTATATACATGTGTATACATTTTATCTATATACACACGTATGTATATATACATGAAGGTTAGACATATACATTTCCCTAGGTAAAGGATCTTGGGTTTCTTTCCATTCATATCTCTTTAGTATTTGTTTTTATGGCAGAATTCTAACATACTTTTTATTTTCCTGACTCACTGGTAGACCATCCAATTTTTGGCTGACTTTCAGGTCTTTTCCATCTCAGTTTGGATAGAAGCCAAAGACTCATGGGTCTTTTCTGTTTTATTCTTTTAGGATAATATGTAGGCTTGGTGTGAGTAAAGATATCATTTTGTCACCCTCTCAAAAGCGTTATGAACCAGGTTAGGGTCAGTGTTCATGTAGACAATTCCTTGTTTTTAGGATCATAGGATTTAGAGCAAGAAAGAACATTAGAAACCATAACTCCCTAATTTTACCAATAAAGGAAACCAAGGCTGAGAAATTGATTCACACAAAATGACACAAAGAAGAGCATCAAAGGTGAGATTCAAAGACTCTAAATTCCATGCTCAATCTTGTTCTAAACCCTGTCCATCTAGACTGTTTTAATCTAGAATCCCCAGCACCTAGAACAGTGCCTGACATGTATTAGATGCCTAATAAATGCTTTTAAATTAATTGATTTATTATATTGAGCTTGCTATCTCAAAATTACTTCATATGTTGAGATCTCCTTTGTTTACCTACTTTTTACTAAGTCTTCTGGTCTTCATGCCAGATTGCCCCTTGAGGTTCTAGGGCATTCTTCCAGATACCATCTTTTCTAAGATGCCAAGTTTTTTTTCTTCTTCCTCTCTCTCTCTCAGGTCCTTTTCAAAACACTTTAAATTTATTTTCTTGGGAGTATAAGAAAAGTTTCCTTATAGTTAAAACAGGATCTTTCTGTCAAGCATTTGATCTATAGTTTGGTTAAAAGCTTTTCTTAGCTAAAAAAAAAACCAAAAGACTGTTACATGGCCATGGGAGAGTCTAACATGCTAGAGTCCAGAAACACAAGAGAAGGTTCTTTTAAATGCATGCTATTTCTATCATGGCCTTAGCAAATGATCTCTAGGAAACCTTCCACAAGTGTATAAACTATGTATTTAAAATTTTTGAAGCTAGAAGGAAACTTAATTTTGTCTTAGTGTAACTTTATAGTGATGACAAACTGCTTGCCTGATAGCCAGGAACATATTGTGAATAGAAAGCTGGCCTCATTCATTATCAGAAAGACCTATGTTCAAGGCCCACCTCCAACAAAAACTGCTTTGTGACCCTAGCTAAGTCACTTAACTTCTCTCTATTCCTAGATCAGTTTCTAATAATGTAAGTTGCAGAGCACATGACTGTATCAGCAAAGGAAATTCTTCACCAGTAACTGTCTCTAGAAATGAAATAACAGGTCTGGACAAAAACAAACAAAAAAGCCCAATGTGCCTAAAGATTGCTCTGTTAGCACCTCTATCTGCATAACAAGCTGAAATCTGTATGCCTCCCATTTCTACCCATTGGTCCTTGTTCTAAGAAAAATTATTTACATACAATAAATGAATTCATACAGAATAACTTTAATATCTCCATCAAAAGATACTTCTTCAGATATTCAAAGAGAGCTTATTATCATCCCAAAGTCTTCTGTTCTCTAGAAATACAAACTTCGGTCTCATTTCTTCAAGCAGTCCTCATATGACATGGTTTCCACATATTTTCCTATCCTTGTATCTTCTTCTAGAAGCATTGCAATAGTTTCATGTAATATCTGAGTTGGAAGAGACTTTAGAGGCAACTTAGTACAACCCCTACTTGAATAAGAATCCCCTCTACAAGACAGTAAGCAAATGATCATACTGGCGGACTTTCATTGAGACAAAACCCACTCCCTTGGGAGGGAAGTCATTCCACTTTAAGATAACTCTAGCTCTTTGCTGAGTACTAACCCATTGTTGGTGGAGTTGTGAACTGATCCAATGACTCTGGAGAACAATTTGGTACTATGCCTAACGGTCTATAAAAATGCGTATACCTTTTGACCCAGCAAAAACACTTCTCAGGTTGTATCTCATAGAGATCATAAAAATGGGAAAAGGACCTACTTGTACAAAAATGTTTATAGAAGCTCTTCATGGTGGCCAAGAATTAGAAATTGAGGGGATGCCCATCAAATGGGGAATGGCTGAACAAGTTGTGATATATGAATGTAATGGAATACTATTGTGCTATAAGAAATGATGAGCAGGCAGACTTCAGAAAAACCTGGAAAGATTTATATGAACTGATGCTGAGTACAGTGAGTAGAACATTATACACAGTAACAGCCACATTATGCAATGACTGACTTTGATAGACTTTGCTCTTCTCAGCAATCCAAGGACCTAAAACAATTCCAAAAGACTCCTGCTGGAAAATGCCATCCACATCCAGAGAAAGAAATATTGAGTCTGAATCCAGATTGAAGAATACTATTTACTCTCTTTTTTGGTTTTGTTCTGTTTTGTTTTGTTTTCTCTTTCTCATGGTTCCTCCCATGTGTTCTCATTCTTCTATACAACATGACTAATGTGAAAATATGCTTAATAAGCATGTATATGTAGAGCTTATATTGGATTGCACACCATCTTGGGGAGGTGGTGGGAGGCAGAGGTGGAGAAAATTTTAAACTTATTGAAGTGAATGTTGAAAACCAAAAATAAAGAATTTTTTAAAAATTCTAGCTGATAACTATGAACATTAATTAGTATTTTGTATCTATAAGCATAGACAGGTAGCTATAGGCACAAGGCTAAGTAGGTATGGATTACAGCAGGAGCTTTGATGATTTAGGCTCAACTGCCTCTTTCAAAATTAGAATGAAGCATGTCATTTCAGAACAACATAATATGGTTGTATTTCTGCAAAATTAATTAGTGAATCAAAGGCTGAAGCCTTTATGCAATCCATACTTTTATTGAATTCACAATTCTCATAACCAAAATGACATTAAAGAAGTGTTTCCATTACTCAGAATAGGTCACCAAAACACTAAACTTCATTAAAGCAAACAAAATAAATTGTTTATTCCCCAACTGAAAAGATATCCATTAGGTAATTGGTGAAGAGATGTCTCTATAACAAGAAACTATAATCTGAATATTTAAATTTCATTTTTACTTTTAAATAGAGCAATGTTCTCATACATTTTCTTTCAGTAGATTTGATGTCTTTAAAATGTCACTTGCTGGCTTCTTGATTCGTGATAAAATCAGAGAAGTCTCCCAGTCTTACATCCAAATCAGTAATCCTTTTGCAGCATCACAAAAGGGTGGCCCTCTAGTCATTGTTCCCAGACTTCAAATGAAGGCAAGAGTGCTTACTGTGCCTGTTCTGTTATTGAACAACTCTAATTGGAGGCTCTAAAAGGAGGCTCAGTGGATAGATCACTGGGCCTGGAGTCAGGAAGACCTGAGTTCAAATCCAGCCTTAGACACTTACTAGCTGCATAACCCTGGGCAAGTGACTTAACCTCTTAATCCACTGGAGAAGAAAATGGTAAACCACTCCAGTGTCTTTGCCCAGAGAACTCCCTGGACAGTACTGCTGTGCTACATACAAATGTGGTCCAGGTCAAAAAGAGTCTGACATGATCAAACAAGTGAACAATTGTTAAAAGGTTGTTCTACTTATAATTTTGACCCACATCACAGAACACACTCCCACAATAGGCTCTTTTTTTTTTTGCATTTTTTTTATTGACTGGTTTGTTTACTTTTAGGTTACAAGATTCAGTTCCAGAGTCACTTGAGTTTCAGATTTTTCTCCCCTTCCTCCCCACCCCGCACCCCCGCCATGGTGGCATGCAGTCATGTATAGGATCTGCAAACACTTTAACATTGTACAATAGTCTGGATGTATAGGTGTTATAGCCAATGGAGTGAACAATGAGAAA
>JAQQSW010016074.1:0-11750 GCA_028646575.1 Pseudocheirus occidentalis | reverse complement strand
CCCAGCAGTTTTTGTCAAATAGTAGATTCTTAACCCAGAAAGTGGGGTCTTTGGGTATATCAAACAGTATATTACTATAGTCATTGACTACTGAGTCTTTTGTACCCAATCTTTTCCATTGATCCACTATGCTATTCTTATCCAGTACCAGGCAGTTTTCAGGACTGCTGCTTTATAATAGAGATTAAAATCTGGTAAGGCTAGGCCACCTTACCTAACATTTCTTTTCATTAATTGCGTTGATATTCTGGACTTTTTGTTCTTCCAAATGAATGTTGTCACTATTTCTTCTAGTTCTATAAAGTAATTTTTTGGTAGATTGATTGGTATGGCACTAAATATGTAATTTAATTTAGGTAAAATTGTCATTTTTATTATATTAGCTCTCCCCAGCCATGAGCAATTGATGTTTTTCCAGTTAGTGAGATATGATTTTATTTGTGTGAAAAGTGTTTTGTTGTTGTGTTCATAAAGGTACTGGGTTTGTTTTGGGAGGCAGATTCCCAAATATTTTATAATGTCTATAGTAACTTTAAATGGGAGTTCTCTTACTACCTCTTGCTGTTGGGCTTCATTGGAAATATATGGGAATACTGAGGATTTATGTGGGTTTATTTTATATCCTGCAACTTTGCTAAATTTATTTATTGTCTCAAGAAGTTTTTTATTTGATTCTCTAGAATTCTCCAAGTGTATCATCATGTCATCTGCAAAGAGTGATAATTTAGTCTCTTCTTTGCCTAATTTGATTCCTTTGATTTCTTTTTCTTCTGTAATTGCTACTGCTAATGTTTCTAGTACTAGATTGCATAGTAGCTTTTAATAGGTTGTTGTTGTTGGTTTTTTTTGTTATTTTCAACTTTATTTCTTGATTTGGAATTATGTGTTAATGTTGGACTCTGTTCCTGGCATTAGATTGGGAGAGGCACTGTCCCAAGCTTCAGACTTTTTCATACTACTGTATACAGAGCTAGATCTGGGGGATTTAAAAGTTTTCAATCCTTCCATGGTTTCATGATCTGGGAAGAGATGTTGTCACTCCTCTTTTGATCTGTGCTCTTGCTTTTACTCAGGAAAACCTCCTGATATTTTGGGATTTAATTGATATAGCTCCTCAGGACTCCTGATCCTTTCTGACCAAAAGTGATACTACTTTTCAGGGTCTTTGTTCCCTCTTGACTGAAAGTGCGACTCTCAAGTCTTAAACTGTGACCCAGAATTGGGCATAGGCAATGGAGTTGCCAAATTATATCCAGTGCTGAATCCACTGATAGCAGTGGATTTGATCATGGAATTTGGTTCCCCTTGTTATCTCTTTCTGAATAGTTGCTGAATCCCTTTATCACCTCTGATTTGAGAGCTCCCAAAGCCAATCCTGCTTCTTTTACCAACTCTAGCCCTCCCACTGGTCTTTCATCCATGTAGGCTCCTGGTCAGACATCATTCTCCTCCCACATTTCTTCTTCCAACCTCTTTGTTTGCCTTAGCCTGGAAGAATGTGCAGTCCTCACCCTGGTTCAGCTTTGCAAGTCCATAATGTAATTTGAGGCATTACTTTAAAGTTATTTGGAAGGAAATATTGGGAGAGTTTGGCTGAATTTTTCTAAGATCTTGCTGCCCTTCCCTTCTCCCCTGCCCCCTCACCACATATCAAGATTACTTCTTCATATCATATCAGAAATAGATAGGACTGGGTCTCATCATTTCCCTGTGTTGAAAGAAATAATTCATTGAGGATTCTTACTCAAACTCTAGTAAGTATTAGTTGGTTCATTATGGTTCTAAAAGGGGTAGTGCCAATTAGCAAATATTTTAATATTCTCATCTGGATATATATATATATATATATATATATAGTCAGTCTTTTAATAACAGGTATAAGAATAAGCAATATATTAACCCATATTTTACACGTCATATAGGAATATAGATCTTTCGAGGAGGGCCCTATAATAGGCCTCAAAGTTTAATATAATGTTTCTTACTTGTTTACCAGCTATTGAGCTTACTCTCATAACCTCAGAAATGCTGACACAGATATCTTCATCCCATTTTGCTCAAATTCCATGATAAAACCAAGAATGGATGGTGGTATGGCATGGAATGTCCTCACCTCCCCCCCTTACCCACACTGTGGTCTTGGAGTGTATATATAGCTTGTACCATTTCCTCTTGCCCAATGTAGGGAGGAGCCTATCCATCTTGTGCCCACATAGTTGGTGGAGATATTCCTTGCTTGACACAACTCTGACTCTGCTAACATACCATTCTTGAGTATTTTAGCTTATGTGTCCTATGTCAACCTATGCGACCCTCTATTTTGTATATTCCTTTTAGGTAAATGTTAAACATTCTCAAGTGACTATTCAAAATCGAGGATCCCATAGGTTTACATAGGACACATAGACTAAAATAAGCCAAACTCAAACCCTGTAAAAAGAAAGTACTGGAAGGAGGGGGAATCTGAAATTGTAAGGGAAGTCTGAGGGCCACTTCACTGGAGGGTACCGGGGCCTTTACTAAAGCACTTTATTTCAAATATCTACCTCACTTTTTCTTTTATTCATTTTGGGATGGTTTTCTCTCCACAGTGACTTATCATAATGTGGGACAGATTCAGGGGTCTTGAAGGCTATGCCAGCACAGTATAAGCTCAACAGGATAGAAACAGAACTGGTTTATTGTGCGTAGGCCAGTTTTTTTTTCCCAAAAGGCTATCCTTGGGATTAGCTTGGCTAGGGAACTAGGCCTTGAATCATTGATTTGGCTTTCTTGGCCACTGAGATATAAAAAGTGCAGCTTATGGGTAGCTAGTAAGCTAAAAGGTTTTATAGGACCCCATTAAACTGTGTGATGCCTTTCTGTCCTAAAATTGTCTATGATGGGAATATAAATAGTGAATACACACATACACACACATATATATGTATATGTATGTATTTAACATCTTATCACTAATAACTTCCTTTTAGAGTGAATTTTATGTTCCACAAATGTCTCATTGTGTTCTAATCTTCAGTCTAATTACAATGTTGCTTTGACCTAACCCTGGTCCAGACTAATCTGAAAGTTTCTACTAAGATCCTTGCAGTACTCCAACTGAAATTTTTCAAAGTTGTTACAAAAAAAAATTATGGCCATTTTTGAGTCAATCAGTTCAACACGTTCAGATTTTTAAAATGATACCATTGTTTAAGCCATCTATCCATCTCTTATTAATGAATAATTTGTGAAGTCTATCATTTTTGAAGAAATGCCGGTAAACTATTTTACAAATATCCCTAGGCCTAATATTTTAGTAATTCTCTCAAAATATAAATAAGATTATTTGGAATTACTTTTTTACATGCATACATAGTTGTTCTTCTTATCACAATTTTCTCTTCTAGATGTTCAGAAACCCAGTATTTATATATATTTTTGGAGAAAACCTCATTATCTTTAGCCTATTGAGTGCCATGTTCTCTCTCTCTCTCTCTCTCTCTCTCTCTCTCTCTCTCTCTCTCTCAATGCCTCCCCATTTGTGCTCTTTTAATTTGACCATCATTTACCCTTATCCAAGCTCATTATCCATCCTCTTTCAGGAAACACTGTCTCAACTGGTTATGGGAACTAATTGATATTCCCTAGTACTCAGCACCTTATGATCTAGGAAATGTCCAAGCAAAAATGACCTTACTATTATGGTGTCTTTGGGGATACTATATCTTTTAAGATGCATCTATTTAAAAGATAGGAACAGGTTTTGGGGGGCAAATATTTTTTGAATAGCATAGGGTTAAATCCTTTGAATTCCCTAGGAATGCCCCTCCTCTTAGTTTTCAGCATGGACACATTATAAGCCGTAGACTAGGTTAAGTCAATCAAAGAATAAGGGGTAAGGTATAGGTGTAGCTGAAGGAGGCAGAGAAATTAACTTTTTTCCCATAAAACTTTCATATTATCTGGATCTCTGCTGAATTTTCAGACAACTATATATCACAATGTCACTTTTTCTTTCTTTCTTATGACACATTAAAAGGTTAAGCAAGAGGCATAGAAAATGCTGGCCTTTTAAAACTTCCCCAAGTCAGCCTGCCAAGTCTTTTTTGGGGGGGGGGGGGAGAGGAGTGATGAAGTTGGTCCCAACTACCAACAAATGGAAAACAATTTCAAAGAAGATTTCTAAGGTTTGGGAAAACATTGATTTTCCCCCTCCCCTTTCCCTATGCAAACCATCCTCATTAGCTAATGTCAGATTTAGGATGCTAAATTTTGGAAATGCTACCTACCTAAATTTCTGCCTGATTCTCCCCTGGATGGGTCACTCTTTTACTGATCCTAATAGTGATATATAAATTCCAAAGCAAAAAAACAAAAACAAATAACAACAATTAAGGCATGAAGTGAGATAATTCAAGAATTCTCTAATATTATATCTAAAGGGGATGCAATTCTCCAACATCCCCATGAGATGTTATAATAGAATTTTCAAGCAGTCAATCCCTTCAACTCATTTGTGTAATGGGAAGGCATTCAAAGTTTGAGGTAGAGGAATTTTAGCACAGTGTGTGATCTGCTTCCCTCACTTCAGTTTGTAATCATCATTATGGTGCAGAGCAGCGACATTGTTCTGTGAAGTTTGGATTCAGTCAAAGGGTTGCACTTGAGAACCTAAAAGACTACATGTGGCCTCAAGGCTGCCAGTTCTCCCTCTCTGGTCTGGATAGTACACTGGGATTCACAATACTGTAATTATGAGGGGCTTAAATACTGCAGTAAAAAGAATAATGTCTCTGGAGTCAAATTCTCTCCATACAAATTCCACTTCTGATACTGATTATTTGGTCAGAAGTGTCTATGCTCATTTTTCTCTGTAAGACTAGTTTTCTTCAACCGAAAATGGAGCAAAGTGGATTTGGAAGTCCTTTGCATCTCTTGAACCATTGATCCCATGCATCTTCTCATTCTTATTGAGGGTGGCTCTTGCTTTCACATATCCTTCCTTTTATACCCTTTTCATTATTCAGAGTAAAGATCTGTTATGTTGTAAGTACTTTAAAAATGAATATTGGCTAATTGATTGATTGGTAGGTATAGTGATGTGACAAACATGGTGACCTCATGCACAGCCCATACATTGTGGCAAATAAAGTCTTTATATATCTGTCTTCCATCTATAATCCCAGTGATCAGGACATTTTCTCTCTTTTAACTCAGATCAAAAGAAAGTGGTTTACTATCCCAAGCCTGAATGCAGAGCTCTTTATCACAACATGGCTTCTTCTTGGTTTAGCCTTTCTAGAGAATTGGCAGGGAAGAAAGAACTGATACTGTGAGATATACTAAGACAGTCTTTTCTAAATCTTGTCACCTTCTAACAAAAAAAATACAAGGAAGGCAGTTGTTTCTGTTCTATAACTGCTTATCTCTCTGTCTTTGTCACTGTTGGTCTCAGTCTCAGTCTGTCTGTTTTTGTCTCGCTAAATGTATATAGAACTAATCTTAAAAAAGAGCATAAAGGTAAAAATAATGACTCTATTATGATTCTTACCAGGTCTACAAATTATTTTCTATAAATGAACACATTTGTTGCTCAAAACAACCCTATAACGTAGATATTATTTTTATCCCCACCTTAAAGATGAACCAATTATAGTTCAGTAAGTTTAAGCACATAGTTGCAAAGCAGGATTCAAACCTGTTTCTTCCTGTTCCCATGTACAGCATAATACACATAAGGTATACCATGTCGCCTTACTGAAATTTCACAATTCCACAGGAAAATAATAAGTGATATTATATAGTGTTGCAGGTTTTTGACCTGCTTTCCATGTATCATCTCAATTGAGTCTTTTATATCCACTCAGCGAGGTGTGCACCATAGGCTTTATTATTCTCATTATATACTTGGGGACACTGAATCTCAAATACTTTAAAGGTGTTGTCTATGGACATAATGCTATTAAATATCAAAGGGGGGATTTTAAGCCAGACATTACTAATGTTGAGTCCAGTAGTTTGTTCGCTAAGCCAGTTGCCTTTCTGAATTCAGAATCGTGTACTTGGAACACTTTAAGGTTAAATCACACATTTATATTTAACTCAAACAGGAAGGAAGGAAGGGAATAAGCATTTATTATTAAGCATTTACCATATGGTAGTCACTGCTGACAATACAAATATCACATTGATCATCATAGTCACCCTGGAAGTAGGTAATAACATATTAAATAACTTGCCCAGAGTCTCACGTCTAGTAAATATTTGGGGCTACATTCAAACTCAGACCATCCTGACTTCAAGTTTATGACTCTGTTTACTGTGAAACGTAGCTGCCCCTAATAAATAGTCCATTTAACATAGTTTAACAATACCAGGTTCAAGAATAAACAGGAAGATGTCTGGGTTCCTTCAGTTTTATTAGCCAGCTCATGCAAGAAACATTTTTCATCAAAGCTATTATCACATACTTTCCCCAAAGGACATCTATTCTACTTACGTATTTGCCCTTCCGTTGTACTTATCAGTGGCTTTGTTTCATATTAAAAGTCATTTGTGCTTTGATATTTTTGAAAGAACTATCAAATCCTGTATTCCCTATTAAAGGAAAAAGATGTAGCAGACATTGGGGAGTGCCAATTAGCGTCAATTATGACCAACCTTGCCTGGCATTCTGCAAATGCCCCTTACACTCCTATAAAAATAACCTTGAACTCCATGTTCTTTTCTATTTTTAATTTTTTCTTTTTTTTTAAAGTCAGTTTGGTGAAGTTCATTGTTAAGGACACCAGAGTTCAGGGATCATTTGGACATAAAGGTTGAGAGGATACTGCAAATGGATCTCACAGGTCTTCAAAAACTTTTCTTCCTCACCTTTTTTTTTTCTTAGCATTTTAAGTGGTAGATTATGTGTGCGGGTATCTCAGAAAAGATTGAAAGGGCCTGTTTCTACTGCTCAGGAGGATCTGGAAGCAATGCCATTTCTCAAATAGTGTCAGGGACTCCAAAAATATTTAGGGTTTTAAATTCCAGTGACTAAGTTAAAGATGTCTTAAGTTCATTGCTACTATACTCAGGCAAAGCTCAGAAGTCAATTCTAATTTTAGTGGTAGCCATCAGGGAAAAGAAGAAGCAGGGATGTATAATTTTTTGAATGTCAAGAGATGTGACTTGTAGCATTCTTTCATCTGACACATGTCAAGTGTGAAATTGTGAATAGATTTCTAGCCTTGGGCTTGGGAAGATCTGGGTTCCAATTCTCTCTCCATTTTTTTTTTCTTGTTGCTTGAGTAAGAAAGCAAGACATATTTTCACTCTCCTCACATAAAAAGTAATATTCTATGGGTGATACCAACCTAATCTTGGAAATAGGAAGACAAAGGTTGAATCATACGGAGACAAGGGTTGAATTCCTGCCTTTGCTACAAGTAGTTCAGTGGACAGGGTGCTGGGCTTGGAGTTAGGAAGGTCTGAACTAAATACTGCCTCTGACATTCACTAGTTGTGTGATCTTTTACAGGTTGTTCATCTGTAAAGTAGGACTAATAACAACATCTACATTCTAGATTTGTTACTGGGATAAAATGAGATAATGTTATTTAAGCAGTATCATTAAAACCCATTCCTTTTAGAAATACTAGAAAGCATAGGAATCAATGAAACTTTTCTTAAAATGAAAAGTACTGTCTCTCTTAAAACCAAGGATGAGCAATATCTGTTACAGGGATAAACTGAAAGCCTTCACAATCATATTAGGAGTGAGGCAAGAATGTCCATTATCAGTACTATTATTCAATTCTGTCTTAAATACAAGACATAGACAAGAAGAAAAAGAAATTGATAAAATAAAAAATGGGCAACAGAAAAACAAAACTGTTATTCCTTGCAGGTGATATGATGGTATACATTGACAACCCTAGAAAATCACCAAAAAAAAAAAGCAAAGAAAAGAAAAAACTTGTGGAAACAAGTTAGAATTTCAATAAAATTAAGAAAATGGCTGAACAAACTGTACAATATGATTGCAGTTGAAGTCTATTGTGTTATTTAAAGAAACAAACAAAGATGAGCAGGAGGGTTTTAGAAAACCATGGGAAGAAAAATTCATTTACATGAATTTTTATAATATGAAGTGAGAAGAACCAAAAGTCTAATGTTTTAAGATAGAATGACAAGAAATAAAATAAATCGTCCTCTGTTTCAGGGAGTTTACATTCTATAAATGTAATATTCATAACAACCCTTCATATATGCTTCACCTAATAGCTATGCAAATGCTTTCACAAACATTCTTTTATTTGTTCTTTCTAACCACAACGTCCAGAATGCAGAAGTGAAGACAATGCCACTTTGCAAATTTATTGAGAAAAGTAACAATAATAGCACAATAATATTAACAACAGCATGTATCAACAATGCAGTATTCACAATCCCTATGGTAACTATAAATATACTGATATGGTTATTAATCACAAAATGTAACAGGCTCTGTACATGGTGGAGAAAGATAGAACATTCATTCAAATACCAGAAAACTGAGTGCCCAAACCAGAAAGTCAAAGCCATCCCAGTAGCTATGGAGTTGGCGCACATAGTTAATGCAGTAAACACCAACTTTCTCAAGCCATTAACACAGAACAGACTACCTCAGGCAAAGACCCTCCTCTCTTCACTCTTGTTAACTGCTCATTGTCCACACAGCTTGCTCCTAACAGCTCTGGCCCCCCATAGTTCCTGTCCCTAACAGTTCTCATCAGGAGTCCGTAGCAGCAATTCTGTCTGGCTCAAAAGAAAGATGTGCGCACTGCAGCAGCTGCCGCTGTTTCCAGTCACCTCACTGGCTCTAGTTTCCTCTTGCCCCATGCCTTCCTACTATGTCAGCAAGTTCAAAAGGAATGGAAGATCTTCAAATCCCATAACCATTACACAATAAAATGACAAAAATTTCAAGTTGATAAAACATTGTTGCCAAATTTCATCTGCTCTTCTTGAGAGTTATCTAATGTAGGTACTCTGGGGACTACAGGCTACATTTGACCAATGTATAGACAGAGATGAAGAAGGCTTAAATGATTTACTCAAGATCCCAAATCTCCAAGTGCCTAGTGAAAGATTTAATAGTGGTATTTTTGACACTGAGACTCAATGGGCTTAGGACAGAAAGGACCATTCTCAGAATGAAATAAGCCTGAAATGAAATATTGCCTCTAATGATAAAAAACAAAATCTCTTAGGGACCCAGGCAATTCTCTTACACTAAATGAAACACAATAAAAAGAGATCCATAATCCTAGATATAGTTACAGGGATTTTCTTAGAAAAGAACAAAAAATTTTTTGGGGGGAAAGGGGTTCAATTTTGTTCTAAAATAATACTTTATTTCTGTTATACTCTTCTTTTTCAATACTGCAACTCAAGTTACTTCTGTCTACATATGAATTCTTCCTTTCCAGAAAGGTCACATGGCATCTAAACCTATGCCACCTGATTCAAAATTTGTCTACTTTCCACTGCACTCACAGGGGAGCTATTTTGAGGAGAAAACTGATAAGTTCAAGTTAGAATAAAATGAATTTTAGTGATATCATACCTTTCAAGACAGTTTGAAATTCAAGACTGGATTTCAGGACTTGATTTGGGAATCCAGTTCATAGAAATGACACCTGAAATAATAAAATAATAATCAGCAAATTCTGAAATTATTTGGCACAAAATATATATTATTTGGCTATTATATATATGTATATATGTATGTATATGTATATAGAGTATGTGCTCTATTCATCAGAATTCACTTTCAAATCCCCATTCTAAACTAATTGCTAAAGAATGTAGAGTACCCATGGGGCTAGAACTGGTTTTAATACTGCCCTCAAAGTCACAGAAAACTATCCACTTAGCTGTGAAGACCAATGGATGAATTTTCATCCGTTGCTAGTGATTGTTTTCATGAATTTTATTCCCTTAGCTTTCTGAAATTATTCAGGTCTCTGGTGTTACCCAGTTCACTCTTACCAAAAAAAAAATGTTATTCTTTGATATAAAAGTGGGTGTAGCTGATCTGTGAAATCGCTTTTTGTTATCTGAATGAGAAAATAACATCACTGTAGGTATCATCACTGATACAATAAAAATATTTTCTTATCTTTTGTCATCTGTGTTCTTGGAATGGTGAAAGTCCATGTATCTTTCTGTATCTCATCAATATGAATTATTGGGAAGTGAAACTACTTATCAGTGAAGCAAGATTTATCAGTGTGTGTGTGTGGGTGTATGTATGTGTTTTAAGAAAACATTCAAGTCATAAGTTGGTGGCCAATAATATTTTTTTAACTCACAGATTCTAGATTTTAAGTATGTTTTTAAAGATTCACATTCAATTCAAAATAGAAAAATAATGGGAGAAATTGTCATTAATGATAAGGATGGCAAGACCAGAAAAGGAGTGACTGAATGGGGTGTGGGGGGGGAGTATGGCTTAATAGCAAGTACTGCACAATGTATAAAATAATGTGAAATGAGGGAGATTCAATAAAGTAGGAGGAGAGAAAAAGAGAGAGAGAGACAGAGAGACAGAGAGACAGAGAGACAGAAAGAGGGCCATCATGAAGGTGGAAAGAGATACAGAGAATTCAATACTACGGGAATGAATGACAGAGACTTCTAAGAAGGAAAGGATTAATCAATATAAAATTTTATAACAAAGTCAAGGAAGTTAACAATGGCAGAGTTTAAAAAGAAAAACTTAATTTTACCCATTTGGTTTTTGAATGCTTCGGGGAGACATAGGCCACTGGTGAGGATGGTTTGAGGAATAGCTGAACTTTACATTGCACTGGAACAGTGAAGGTTCCTCTTGTTTACATGATCTAGGGACATATATAGTATTTCAGTGGTATCCAAACACTCAGTGTTCTCTATTATTTATTTATAGCAAGTACAAGTAAACTAGTCAGAGGAAAGGTGACCCCAGCAATGATCAGATTGGAGTAGAGAGAACAAGTGTTGTTTCAGACCACTTAAGGACATGATATAAGACTGAATCTCAGCAGTCTTCAGTCAATGCTCCCAGGAAACCTTGTGGGGCAGAACTGGTTGTTGCATAAAGGTAGGACTCAAGAAATTCTTGTTAACGCTTTTGGAGTTTATTTGAAAACAACAAAGGGGCGGCTAGGTGGCGCAGTGAGTAGAGCACCGGCCCTGGAGTCAGGAGTACGTGAGTTCAAATCCGGCCTCAGACACTTACCACAAAAACTAGCCGTGTGACCTTGGGCAAGTTACTTAACCCCAACTGCCCTACAAAAAGCAAAAAAACAAAAAAACAAAAAACAAACAAACAAACAAACAAACAAAAAAAGAAAACAACAAATACAGGGCAGAGCCAAGATGTCGGCATAGAGGCAGCAAAACACCACAGCTCCCACACAAACACGCTAAAAACCTCATAAAATGGGACGCTAAACAGATTTTCAAGCTCCAAAACTCTCCAAAAGACAGAAAGCACATCTGTTGCTACAGGCAGCGCAGACGGGGCTCTTCGCAGCAGTCTGGGATCCGCAGCCGAAACCCTGGCTGGGTCAAGCCCTGGGGCATCAGGCAGGGAGCCGCAGCTATAGGAGAGCAGATCGGCTGCGCTGGACCCACAGTTACCACATCTATCAGGCCAGAAGCAAAAAAGGCTAAGAGAAAGGTCAGTGGATTTTGCTAACTTGGGAGGAGAAGAGCAGGTCCGGCCAAACTGCTCCCAGGGCAAGGAAGCAGTGGGAGGC
>JAQQSW010016073.1:0-11750 GCA_028646575.1 Pseudocheirus occidentalis | reverse complement strand
GAAGGAGGGACATACGATTAGCCTCTCACAATTTGCCCACCATGGAGATGTCCTGTGTAATTACACAGGTACATCCTGTATTGAATTGCTGCTCCTCCCAGTGGGAGTGGGTGACAGGGGAGGAATTGCAAGAATCTAGTATTTAAAGCTATACAATCAAATGCAACTGGGAAATAATACATACAGGGATGGGGGCAGGGAGCTCCTCCCTGCCCTGCTAGAAAGCTAGAGAGGTGTTGGAGGAGGGCATAAAAGGGAACAGATTGTGAGAGGGGTCTTTCATTGGGATCAATGTTCTGGACTGGGGGGTAGGGGCAAAAAGGGGAGAAAATTTGTAACTCAAAACCTTGTGGAAATGAATGATGTAACCAAGAAAATAAATTAAAATTTAAAAAAAACACCAAAAAAAAGAGATTAATTGAATGGGGCAGGGCTAGGGAGGAGATTGGTTTACACTGAATAGGCAGCTTTTGATCAAAGAAACCCTATCTATCAATACAGGTGTGTATCTTCCCTATAATTTATTGTAGAGTTGCCTAAATCTCTGAGAAATGAAATTATTTGACGGTAGCCTCCGTGTTAATATGTTCGAGACATAGATTATCTTGGTTTTGAAGCTAAGCACTGAGTCTCTCTAAAGAAATCTATTGTGCTCCTTGTAAATTCAGTTGCAGTATGGCCAGACTAATATGTGATAAACTTACTTTAGCATTATTAAGAAAAAAAATGGTAAAGTAAAAAAGGCTTTTTAAAAGATATTTGTGCAAATACTGAGAACTTTAATGATTTTGAAGGCCAAAGAAAGTCCCCTTAGGTCTTTATAGATGGAGTAAAGTTTATGAATTTTTAGCTTCCACATAAGTAGAGAATTCTTGTATGTCCAATGAGGGAAGGGGCACTTAAGATCATAGAAACAGACTGCTACAGTTGGAAGAGATTTTAGAATCTAATGCTCTCACAATTCAAATGGCTATGAGTTGTGTGCATATCATCTCCAGTGATAAAGATTTCAACCTAACTATGCCTGCCCATCCTGTATAACTCATGTTCATTTCTTCTTTTTGCCACAAGGAGTCCATCCAATAGGTAGCAATGGGGCTAGGGTTTCTGTGCTTTTTTCACACAAATCCAACTCAGATGTGACATGCAAATCACTATGAATTCTTATAGGTTTAAGCAGCAGAATGTAAACTTTGGCATGTTCTGCCATGCTGAGAAAAAGAAATAAATAAAAACAAAAGTCTCCAAAACTTTAACAATCGTCTTAAAACTGTGTTTTTCTTTCTGAGGCCCAGCTGAGGTATTTTTAACTTTTTTTTTAAGTTCTGAATTCTAAATTCTCTCCCTTCATTTCACTCATCCCTGTGTCCTAAGAGGTCAAGCAATTTTATATTAGCTCTACATATGCAGTCATGTAAAACATATTTCCCTATTAGTCACATTGTAAAAGAAAACACATACCAAAAAAAAGCATAAAAAAATGAAGTAAGAAATAGCATGCTTCAATCTGCATACAAACTCTATCAGTTTTTCTCTGGAGGTGGATAACATTTTTCATCATAAGTCATTTGGAGCTGTCTTGGATATTTGTGCTAAAAATAGGTAAGTCATTCACAGCTGATCAGCTGATCATCATATAATATTGATGTTACTATGTATGGTTCTACTCATTTTACTGTGCATAAATTCTTGTAAATCCAGGTTTTCCTGAAACTATCCTGCTCATCACTTCTTAGCACAATAGTATTCCATCAGAATCATATACTAGAATTTGTTCAGCCACTTCCCAACTGATAGGCATCCCCTCAATGTTCGGTCTTTGACATTCCAAAAAAAAAAAAAATCTAGCTATGTACATAGAGTTCTGGACTCATTGTAATGAGATGGGTCATTTGTTTGAGTTCTTTTGAGTTCATCTCATGAAATAAAAGCCTTAGAACACATCATAATAAAGTGATCCTTATTTACATAATATCTTTACAATTTAATATTAATTTTAAAAGATATATATTAGATATATTACATATATAAGATATATAATATAATTACATACAAATACATATATATAAATTATATATAAATATATATATATATATATATAAGATATAAGATATATGATATTAACTTTAAAAGATATCTAAATTAAGAGCTAGCGTGATTACACGCTGGGCTGTTTCCCTACCCGACCTCCGTTCCTCCATCTCTGCCACTGCTGCTTACTCCTCTCTCTGGTCCCACCACTATGGGCTTCAGAGATCTCAAGACACCCACAGGCCCGCTGCATCTCAACGACCTCTTGGCAGACAAGAGCTACATCAAGGGGTTTGTGCTGTCCCAGGCTGACGTGGCAGTATTTGAAGCCGTCTCGGACCCCCAACCCGCCGACTTGCACCATGCCCTGCGCTTGTATAACCACATTAAGTCCCATGAGAAGCAGAAGGCCAGCTTGCCAGGAGTAAAGAAAGCTTTGGACAAGAATGGGCCTGCTGATGAGGAACATACCACCTGAAGTGTGGCTACAGATAGTAAAGATGATGATGACATTGATCTCTTTGGGTCTGAGGAGGAGGAGGAAAGTGAAGAAGCAAAGAAGCTAAGAGAAGAATGCCTTGCTCAGTATGAATCAAAGAAATAAAAAAAACCCTGCCATTGTTGGGATGAGACAGATATTGTGAAATTGGAGGAATGTGTCAGAAATATTCAGGCAGATGACTTGGTCTGGGGATCTTCTAAACTAGTTCCAGTGGGATATGGCATAAAGAACTTCAGATACAATGTGTGGTTGAAGATGATTAAGTTGGTACAGATATGCTGGAGGAAAGGATAACTGCCTTTGAAGACTATGTGCAATCCGTGGATGTTGTTGCCTTCAATTAGATCTAAAACCTACCATCCTCAAAAATTACGTTGAAATAAAAACATTTGCAAGCAAAAAAAAAAAAGAAAGATATATAAATTAAAAATATATCCAAACTTACTCCCCCAAATATGAAAGATTTAAACCTCTTCTTCTCCTACCCTCTAAAATCATCACTATCTCTGGAAAGGGGAAAAGTATTAGATTCATTGCTTAGCTTGGTTCCCATAGGAGACATTCTCATTTCCAAGACCAAATCACTTCTTGAACTAAAGTCCCATGAACCTTGGCTTTTCTGGGCTTCCATACTGGTCTGGTTGGCAGTATTCACTTATCATTCTGGCTCCAACGTCATGGCCATAATCCTATGCTGATAATAATAATCCTACTGTGACTGAAACCAAGAACAAACAATACATAGCAGAAACAAACATCAGTAGGCCCTTTTTATGTTATTATGAAAGACAGCGACCAAGTGTCTCCCCTTTCACTGGTTGAGTTCATGGTGGCTAAGTTAGGCACTGCAGACAGATATCTTTAAAATAGCAAAGATGGCAGAAAAGAGGCTGTGAACAAGAGATTCAACAAGTCAGTCTTGTCAGTATTAAAGATTCAGTCAGACAATCAAAGGAAGTAATCCTACCCATGGGGTAGAGATGCAGCAATATTGGAAATAGGCAAGCCTAGACTTGTATGGGGTTACTTCTGTATAAAACTTGGGGAAAATAATTTCCTTATATCAGCCATATGAGGCAAATATATCAAATAATATTATTTCCATTTTACAGACAAATGAAACTTCAATAATGCTCCTCAGTCTAAGTGATTAGATCATTCTATTTCTCTAGAATGTGGGAGATAAACAGGATCTTTTTTGCATAATTAGAACACATGACATAAAACGTCAAAGTGAGGGTGAATGTTAGAATATTAAGACTTAGAGGGCCAGACAACAAAAAAGAGCTATAGAATTTTAGAGCTGAAAACTATGTTCAAATGAATCTGGTCCAATCCCCTCCTAAAAATGAGGAAACAGGCTCAGAGAAGGAAATTATTTGCTCAAGGTGATACTGCTAGTAGAAGGTTAGTAGTGATCCTTCAGGTTTCACTGTCTTTTATCTTTTTGAAGTTTTCAACATTACTGGCCACTTTCCTAAGCTGCCCCCCATCCATTTTCCCAGTCCTATTTCAAATAACTCTTTTTATTTGTTCCTTTCTGGTTCAAACCGATTTGTTGTCTGTTTTCTATGAAATAAGAAAGACAGAAGCCTTTAGTAAGAACATGCTTTGTGCCAGGTCCGATGCTAAACACCTGACAAATACTATCTCATTTGATCCTTAGCCCCATTTTATGGTTGAGAAAACTGGAAAGTTTCTTAGTTCATATTCGAACTCATGTCCTCCCAAATGAAGGCCCAGAACTCTATCCACTATACTACTTTTCTGCATCAAGTTATACCGACAAGCCCGCTTTTCCTTCTGTGCCTTTGTAGAGGCTTCATATGGTTATAGACTTACAGCTGGGAGGCTGCTAAGAAGCCAAGTGATCTAATGCTTTAATGTTCACATGAAGAAAGTAAAGCCAAAAGAAAGCTTTTGTAACTTGTCCAGAGTGATAGAAGTAACATGTTATTTAAGTAAGGACCAGAAGAAGAATTCACACCCACAACCTCTGGCTCCAAATTCAATATTCTTTCCACTGTAGTATGAAACATGTTTGGAATGCATTCTTTTTTTGCCCTTTCTCCTAGAAGTCTAACTTTCCTCAAAGCACAGCTCAACAGCCAATACTAATGAGAAGCCTTTACTGATCTCCCCAGCTAGTGTTCCAGCTCTCTTGAAATCACTATGTATAATGTGTATATATTTTGTAATGACTTTTCTGTGTACATGTGTAATATCCTTAGAAGGATGTATTCTACAGTCTTTGACCGCAGAGACTGTTGGTTTATGTCTTTTTATGCCCTGAAGACTTTCATTTAGTAAATGATTAATAAATGCTTGGTGAATTGAATTTCATTTAACTGAATTACATTATATCAGGATAGGAGTCCACATTTCTTTCTTGGTTCCCGATCGAATTTTCCCATTCGCTGTACCACAAAACTAGGTTTAAATGCTTTTCTACAATGGTATTCATCCAGATGTTTTCTGAAAGTTACAAATAGACCCCTTCCATAAGGGGTTATTCAGATCATGTATAATGCATATAAATGATAAACCATGACCTCAAAGAAACTTTAGGTGCTGTTTGCTAGGATTCCACCATGCATGGGAACAAGTGATAAAGACCTCCACAAGCCTCCTAGCTTGGACTGAGTATACGGTATGCTAGGTGAAATTCAAACAATAGGTGGAGCAATAGAGCTGAAGACCAGAGGCCAGTGTTAATGGATACTAGCACTAAATCATTTTTCCTTAACACAATGTAAGGTTGTTAAATCTCTGCTTTCCCCTGCTTTCCCTCTTCTTTCCCCTTAAATGTCCAATGGAGGGGAGAGGGCAGAAAGGAAGGAAACAAGCATTTATTAAGCACTTATTATGTACCAGGTACTGTCCTAAGTGCTCATTTAAACCCTTCACAACAGCCCTGAAAGGGAGGTGTTAATAATTATTCTTATTTTGCATATGAGGAGACTAAGGGGAACAGGGGTTAAGTAACTTACCCAGAGTTCCAGAGCTAGTAAGTGTCTGTAGTCTAATATGAACTCAGATCTTTCATATTCCCAAGATAGCTATCTTTCGTGCGACCCAGCTGTATCCTGCTAGAATTATCTTAATTGTAGAAATGAGGTTCAGACTATAAATGTCGTTTGCTGAAAGTCACAGGAGTCAGAAGTAAGTGTCAGAGTAAGGATTCCAAATCAGGCTTCTCTACACCAAGTCCACCATCATTTTTCATCATGTAGCAACTAAAGAAGAAGAAGAAATGTAGGATATATGTGTATATACATACATACATATATATATATATGAAGAAAAATGGATATACTGTATCCAGAACAAGGAATTACTCAGATGGTGTGAAGGTGTGTTGTTGATCTTTCTTCCATGGCCTGCCAAGTCATAATGCAGAGAATGAGAACAAAATATCACCTTAGAGCTAGAAGGTACCTGAAGAGTTACCTAAAACAGGATTATACACTCATAGATCTAGAGTTAGAAGGGACCTCAGAGTCTAGTTTTCTTTTAGATATGAGAGCACTGAAGCTCATGAAGGTTAAGTGACTTTCTCAAGTTCATGAAGCAATAAGCATCACAGTCCTTAGACTTTGGAGCCAATGCTCATTCCATTTTTTATAAATTCTGAAACTCAGGCTCAGAGCAGGAAAGTGACTTGCCTAAAAATAGTAAGTAGCTAATAGCAATTAATAAAACTATCTAACATAGTTACTTACTATATTCCAGGGACCCTGCTAAGGGCTTTACAATTATTATGTCATTTGATCCTCATAACAACCCTGGGAGGTAGGTGTTATTATTATCCCCATTTTACAGATGAGGGAACTGAGGCAAACGAAGGTTAAATGATGTGCTCAGGATCACAGAGCTAGTAAGTTCCTGATGCTGGTTTCAAACTCAGTTCTTGACTGCAATACTCTGTTCACCTTGAGACCTGAAATTCTCAGTCTTTTAAGTAGAGTTCATTGTAATACTTTGCCTTCCTGAAAGTGATTGAAGTATGATTAGATTTGTAGGCATACTGATTTCAAGAATTGTACTAGTATTAATTCCTCACTCCAAACCCTCCCCACCTATAAGTCAGAAGGTTTTCTTGCTTCTGGTATTTTGTGAAATAGGTGTGGATGTTGTATTGAAGGGTGAAACCATTGAGGAAACAGAAACAACTGTGAGTATGAGAACAAATGGGAAAGAGAAAATATATCAGGAAATCGACAAGCTAAGGTAGACCTTGTGCTTGCAAGAAAAGATGGTAATGATAGGCTGGGTGTTGTCATATAGTATATTTCAAAGGTTCTCTGGTCGGGATAATGAGCCACACAGATAAGAAATCTCCCCAAAGACAGCTATGAACGAGGAAGGGCACTCAGATTCAGGAAGATGAGTTCAAATTTTTCCTTAGACACTAGCCAGCTGTATGACTCTGGCTAAGTAACTTAACATTACCCTGTTTCAGTTTCTTTATTAATAAAATAGGAATGGGACATTGCCTAGTGTTGTGACTTTAGTCTTGTCACTGCACTGTGTTGACTGAAGAAGAAAGTGAGGCTGATGACTTCGTGCAGCTCTGCCTCACTTAAATCCAATTCATGTGCAAGTCAAGACATTACCCTCCTGATGTCATTGGTCCTCCCTCAGAATGAAGGTTGAACAATAACACCAAAATGAGAACCACGATAAAACCTTCCTCCAAAAGTTGGTGTGAGAATAAAATAAAATAATGTTGCTAAATCATTTACAAATATTAACAAGCTATAGGAATGCAAGTGATCATTATTACTTTCAGGTGTCTTCATATTACATGCAGGGACAAGGAGCCTATGAAGGCTTTTAAATGATACCTTGAGACTTATAAATTGGAAAGTGATTTTTAAATGTAAGAGATTCATTATCATTACAGAATACACTCTCCTTCAATTCAACCTTCATAGAGAAGCATCACATCCAGTGATCAGGTAGGCAGCCAACAGGATGTCCTATATTATGGGTTGTTGGGGAGTAGGGAGGGAATAAGTATTTATTTAGTGCCTAACCTGTACCAGGTATTGTGCTAAGACCTTTACAAATATCTCATTTTATTCTCATGACAACCATGTGATATAGGTAGTAATGTTATGTCCATTTTATATATCAGAAAACTGAAGTAAACAGAGGTTAAGTGACTTTCCTGTCATCATATAACTAGTAAAGGTCTGAATTTGAATTTGAACTCTGGTCTTACTCCAAGCCCAGCACAATTGTACTTAAGACTACAAAAGAAACAGAGTTGGAAATTCTGGAAGATAAGTTTTAAGTTAGATTATTAATTAGAATAAATTTACATTTCCATAGCACTTTTTAATTACTATGGGACTTTTCTTCCATGCAAGAATCTAGAGGTACAATTAGAACCTGTACCACTATTATACCCATTTTACAGAAGAGGTAAACAAGGTTCAAAGGGAAGAACTTACCAGATTAAACTAAGTAGCAGTTAAGTAATTAGAATCTACTTTTCCCAACTCCAAGCGCCTTCTAATTTCTACTATATCACACTTTTAATGAACAGAAGGGTCATCTTCCCAGTTGCCATTTCTAGATTTGAGGGAGAACAACTGTGGACTAAGCCTTGTCCTTGCCTTGTGGTGAGTTGAATGGGTGTAATAATACCTTATTTTTTACCTTTATTTACATTTATAAAACACTTTATTTACATTAACCCTTCAAGCTAGTTGGCACAAGGATCACTACCCTCCTTTCACAAATGAAGAAACTGAGTTCAGACTGGAAAATGACCTGCCCAAAGTGACAGAGGTATTAAATATCTTCACTGTGGTTTCCTGTCTGGGCCCAGTGCCTTTACCTATACCAGGGTAACCTGCTGGTGAACCAACCACCCTAACTCCTTCCCTGAGCTTCCAACTAAGTTGGAAATATATAAGTAGTGAACTGAGTGTGTGTTTCTAAAATGTATTTTCACCTTTCATTCATAAATTTACTTTTCAGCAGGGCTGCTGCCAATTGGGTGTAATTTAAAGGTGCGCAAAGGCTTTCTTATGAGCCAGAGTATTCACATTCTTTAACTGTTATTATCTCAGCAAATCACTCTAAATCAAAGCTAAGGTATATTTATTGGCAGAGAAGCTTTCCACCACCTGAGCCTGGTGAAACACTTAAACAGCACGGAAACAATAATGCTCCTCCAGGAGGCTAAGCCAATACTTTACAAATGATGTGCTGGAGGCACAGGATATAGCCGGTGTCTCTATGAACACTGAGAAGGAAAATCATTCAATGACCGCCGTATTTTATCTGCAGGCCACCAAGGGTTTCTATGGCTGGAAATATCCAAATACTTGTCATGGACCTTACTGATAATATGTGAAAAACAGTTGTTTGCAGTACAATGGAAAACATAGGCAGGTAAAAGAAACGTGTTCAAGTCAGTCTATGTCCTTGGGAAAATCTCTTTGTCTTTGGACTTCAGTTTTTTCATTGGTAATATTAGGATGTTGGGAGAGATGATTTCTTAGGGTTACTTTAAGTTATGTATCCTATGAAGCTAATGAACGAATCATTCCAAGGGATTACTTGGATCATAAATAAGAACCCCACCACCAGATACAGAGTTTCCAGTTATCCATTTATTAACTAGGCTAGTCAATATTCAATATATTGATGATCGTTGGTTTTTCTTGGCAATCAAAGATGCCACAGGAGATTCTAAAATACCTTGAATCTGGTATATAACTTTTGATAAGAAATTCCCCTGACAAGCAAAACTCAACATTGATTGGGGGACATTTAATTAGAAGGTGGAGTACAAGTCTTCAGTTTCTACTGATGAGAACATGGCTTGATCATGATACTCAGAAACCTCAAAATATCTGGGCAGGGGAAGCCATGTCCATCCAGACAACTCTAGGTGGTTTTCTACTTCATGAGCTGGGTTGTCCTAAACCAGGGGTGTGGAACCTGAGGTCTTGAGGCCACATATGGTCCTCTAACTCCTCAAGTGTGGTCCTTTGACTGATTCCCAACTTCACAGAACAATCCCCTTAATAAAAGGAATTGTTTAGGCTGAACTTTAATGGAGGGAATCAAGGACAAGGAGATGTGAAAAAGATCTAGCTGAGTCTGGCTTTTGCCTAGAGTAAACAAAAAGCAAGAGTCCCTACCCTGGTAGATGCCTTACAGCTGGGAGAAGATTACCTTACTCAAGACCCATCAGAAACTGACTGATCTTTTCAGGAATAGAATCTGAAAAAACTAGAAGGAAAAAGATGTATCACAAAGTATTAAGTAGTCATTCATTTAACAGTTTAAGATTAATTCCTTTCTCTTCGTATCCAATAGTAGACGCAGGTAGGTCCCACAGTGTATCAATTGATGGATCAGGAGTAAGGAAGGTCTTAGTTTAAATCTTGTTTCAACTATCTACTTGTACTGTGACCATAGACAAGTCACTAAACTGTTTTCTGTCTCAATTTCAACAGGTTTGTAAAGATAAACTGAAATATTTGTAAAATGCTTTGCAAATCTTAAAGGGCTTTATAAATACTAGCTATTATTATTTTAATTCCATCAAAAGTAAAGTACAAGCGAAGGTTAGAGAGAAGCAAAATTATTGGTTCAGTATGAAGATGAAATTTGGTTTTATGTTGATAGTAACAAACCAAAACACTTTTTATGATGACCTGAAGGCTATTTATGGGCCAAGGACCTATCTTTGGTTCACTTCAACTACTCAGTACTGATGGAGACACATTGATGCTTAATAAGGACATGACCCTAAAGAGAGGGGATGAATACTTTCATAGTGTTCTTAACAGATCATCATCAATCAATGCTGTGACTATTGACCACTTACCTCAGATTGAAGTCATTTCCTCCCTAGCTGAAGTACCAACTGAAGAAAAGGTTTTAAATGCCATTAGGTAGCTTCCATGTGGCAAAGCACCTGGTGTTGATTCTATTCCTGCTGAGATTTACAAGGTAGGGGATCCCTTGCTCATACAAAAACTGACTGAAATTGTCCAGGTTATATGGCAAGAGGAAGTTATCCCCCAGGAGTTCAAAGATCGTCCATCTCTATAAAGGTAAAGTAAGTAGATTGTCCTGTGGTCCTGTGACAATCACGGGGCGGGGGGAGGGGGAGTTCTCTTAGCCATTGCTGGTAAGATTCTCACCAGAGTCCTCCTTAATAGGCTGACCTGGAATATGCTTATATATTTGAGAACCAATGTGATTTTAGAAAGGGCTGAGGAGTGTTCAATATGGTGTTTGCTGCCCAACAACTCCAGGGGAAATGCCAGGAGCAGAAAAGAGGTTGTCTGTATAGAATGCTTGCAGATATTACCAAAGGTTTTGGCAATGTTAGCTGTGAGGGCTTGTGGAAAATTATGCCAAAATCTGGTGGCCCGCAAAGGTAATTATCATTGTACATCAATTTCATGATGGCACACTTGCTCCGGTTCTAGATAATGGACAATGCTCTCCTGCTTTCCCAGTAACCAATGGAATGAAACAAGGCTGTGTGCTTGCTCTGGTTCTAGATAATGAACAATGCTCTCCTGCTTTCCCAGTCACCAATGGAATGAAACAAGGCTGTGTGCTTGCTCCCATGCTTTTTAGCATGAAGTTTTCAGTCATGTTGTCAAATATTTTCAATGAGGATGGACATAGCATCAAGGTCAGCTACTACACTGATGGTAAATTCTTCAACCTGAAAAGGTTTAAGTCAAGACCAAAGTATAGGGAGTGTTTGATGCTTGATTTTCTCTTGGTAGATGATTGTGCACTGAGTGCAGCCTCTGAAGCTGAGATGAAACAAAATATGAATAGATTCCCTGCTTTTTATGTTAATTTTGGCCTAACAATGTAACAGCAATCAGTTGAGCAGACTTAGGCCTAAGTATGGAAGTGTGAGTTCTGTATGGAAGGTGTGAGCTCTGTATGGAAGGTGTGACCCCTGTTTGGAAGGTGTGAACCCTGTCCACTGTTGAGAAGGCATGAACTCCCCTGTTGTTGGAAGAAGGGGATTGACTCAGAGAGGAGACCAGTGTATACAGAAGAATTCTAGAGACAGAAAGACAGAATTGGACTTTTCTGTTGGAGGAGGCAGGATTGTCTCAGCATCTGGGAGCTGGGCTGCTGGACTGAAGAAGTGAGTTGGAGAGAGAGAGAGAGAGAGAGAGAGAGAGAGAGAGAGAGAGAGAGAGAGAGAGAGAGA
>JAQQSW010016072.1:0-11751 GCA_028646575.1 Pseudocheirus occidentalis | reverse complement strand
CTTCCTTTCTTTTCTGTAAAATGAGGGGGGTGGATCACATAACATCCAAGTGCCCTTCTAGCTCTTAAGTCTCATTTTGGAGCAGGGGAGTGCCATAGTTAGACATGTCTCAGGAATATTAGTTTAATCACCTTCTTCATGTGTGATGATGGATTGAATACTAGACCTGGAATCAGGAGGACCCAAGTCCATATCTGGCCTTAAACATTTACTAGCAGTATGACCATCAGCAAGTCATTTAACTTCCCTATCAGTTTCTTTATCTGTAAAATGGGGATTATAATAGCACTTACCTCTCAGAGTTGTTGTGAGGATAAAATGAGATAATATTTGTATGGTGCTTTGCAAAACTTAAAACACTATACAAATTCCTGCTGTCATCCTTGTTATGAGGCACAAGGCCTGAATAAGTGACGCGACTGGTATGAAATTATAGCAGGCTAGTGTCAGAGCCTAGACTAAGCAGTGCCATCTGACTCAGTCTAGAATTCTTTCCACCTGAACCATACTGTGTTTCTAAAAATTGGGAAGAGGAAATAAAGTACATTAGCAAATAACAAAAATAGTTTTGGAAATTAACACACTCTAAGTCAGAGGTGTCAGACATGCAGCATACCTGTCTGTGGTCAGAGCCAGATTAAAATGTAATTGGGAAATAGTTATTTTTAAATTTTTATGTTCTATTCCACTTTTTTTCTTTCCCTCCCTCTCCTCTACCCATTGAGAAGGCAAGAAATACAATACCCTTTATATATCTGAAGTCATGCAAAATGTATTTCTACATTAGCCATGTTGTGGAGGAGGGTCAGTGAGTGGGGAGGGGTGGAGAAGGATGGAGGCAGAAACAAGAAAAAATAAAGTAGAAAAATAGTATACTTCATTCTTCATTTAGAGTCCACCTTCTCTTGAGGTAGCTAAGTCTTTCATAATTGATCGTCATTATAGTTTTGTTGTTGCTGTGTATAATGTTCTCCTGGTTCTGCTCTTATCACTTTCCATCAGCTCATATAAGTCTTCCTGTTTTTTTCTGATACTATTCCCTTCATCATTTCTTATAGAATAGTAGTATTCAGTCAGAATCAGTACACAAGTGGTTCAGCCATTGCCCAGTGGACAGGCATCCCCTCAATTTCCAGTTCTTTGACACCACAAGAAGAACAAGAACCTATCTAGATATTTTTGCATATATAGGTCCTTTTCCTTTTTCTTTGATCTCTTTGGGATACAGACCTAGTAATAGTATTTCTGGATCAGAAAGTATGCACAGCTTTATAGCCATTTGGGCATAGTTCCAACGTTTTCACAGCCCCTTCAGCATTTGTCATTATTCTTTTTTGTCATGTTAGCCAATCTGATAAGTATGAGGTGGTACCTCAGAGTTGTTTTAATTTGTATTTCTCTAATCAGTAGTGATGTAGAGAATTTTTTTCATATAAGTAATGAAAACTTTGGTTTCTTCTTTTGAAAACTGCTTGTTCATATCCTTTGCGCATTTCTCAATTGCGGAATGCCTCTTATTTTTATGTTTGACTCAGTTCTCCATGTATTTGAGAAATGAGGCCTTTATCAGAAAGGCTTGTTGTGAATTTTTGTTTCAATTAGGAGATATTTAACAAAATAAAATAAAATGAAATCTAGATAATGTTAATATGTGATTTTCTAAGTCAACATGTGATCTGTAGGGATCCTTATATATAGTTTAGTGGCCCTTGTTTCTGTTTTTGTTTGATGTCACTGCTCTAAGTGACTGTAAGTCCTATTAGGTAACTATAATAAGGTCTTGGTATATAACATTAGCTGAACTGTAGAGGGAAGTTTGGCGTAAGGCAGGAATGTTTTGGTCACCATCCAATAAGGTTGTCCCTGGAGTATGGCAGAACACCTGTGCTACAGACACAAATTTGTTTTTCTAGGAATGTTATCCTTCACCAGAATGGGGCTATGACAAAGGCCCTGTGTAATTAGAATTTTGTTATTGTTTTTGTGTGAAAATAATACGACCCCTAATTTAGATGGAACTCCTTTAACAATTTAGCCCTGAAAAGTAACTTGTGAAATAATGCTTGTTGGAAACCCAGGAGGTGAGTGACGGAAGAGGTGCTGGGCAGGCTCTTGTGCAGGGTTTTAAAGTTTGCAAAGTGTTTTATATTCATATGTTGAGCCTCACCGTCAGGTAGGGACTGCAGCCATTATCATTCCCATCCATCCATCCATCCATGCATCCATCCATCCATCCATCCATCCATCCACCCATCCACCCATCCACCCATCCACCCATCCACCCATCCACCCATCCACCCATCCATCCACCCATCCACCCATCCACCCATCCACCCATCCACCCATCCATCCATCCACCTATCCATCCATCCATCCATCCATCCATCCATCCACCCATCCATCCACCCATCCACCCATCCATCCATCCATCCACCCATCCACCCATTCATTCATTCACTTTACTTTCTTACACTATTTTATAGGAAATGGAAACAGAGCTCTAAGGAATTGGTCTTATTTACGTAGCTACTGTCAGAGGTAGGATTTGAATCTGGGTCTCTCTCTTCCAGTTTCAGTGACTTCAGCTACATCCCACTGTCTACTCTGGTCTCCCAGCAATCACCTTTTCTGACCTCCCGCATTGTATAGTTAAGAAGACCGAGGGTCTGAGAGTTTAGCGATTTCTCTAATCCAGGGCATAGGGGGAAATGAGATGAGGACTTGGGCCCCCAACTCTTTCCAAAACACCACCTTGTTGTAGCTATCTTTATTTGTAGGAGAAATTGTTAAATATTGCTGTTTTTCAGCTATTCACATAACCACATTTTAAAAATATGTATAGCTCAAAAGGTCTGCTGGTTTCACATTTAGCCCTGCAGTTACTACTTTGTTCATGGGAATTTTATCCTATTTCGTTTCTTCCACAAATTTGATTAACAGAGGTGTGCTGTGAGGCAGGCAGAGCTGTGAGCTGATGCCCGATCACGTGTGTTTGAGTGTTAAGTTAGTGTGTTAGACCTTCCCTCTCCTCTTCTGTTTGGCTGAACGAGTTGTGGCATCATGGGAGCTGCTCTTGGAAGCCCTTTGCTGGGTGGGATCTGAGGTGCTGGGGCTGGGACCGGGACTGCCCAGCCATAGACTTAGAACAGAAAGACACCCTCGAGGTTATCTAAACGCCCCACCATAGTGAGGAAGGTGCCTAAGGTCCCAGGCTTAACAAGGGGGAGGAGGAGGTGAGGGGGGCGCAGTCACTGCAGGCAGCAGGATAGGAATCAGTTTGAGGGGCTCTTTCATTACAAGTAGGCAGCCAGGGAGGAAGTGGAGATGCTCACAGAAGAGCCCTTCGAGGTGACGGTGATTAGAGCAGGTGAGATCCTGACCCAAGCAGAGGCTTCCTGGGAGGGTAGGAGGTAACCTGGGACAAGAGCAGCCTCAGCCCTGGGTCACAGGTCACAGGTCACTGCAGGTAAGCAGGTCGTTTGAATGAGGGAGGAAGAAGAGTTTGATTCAGCAGGCATGTGTGAAGCATCTCCTGTGTTAGAGATGCAGAAACCTCAGGGAGATTGCATTCTGCTGGGGCTAATCAGCAAGCACACAGTCACGTAAATATGAACGATGTAAACAATAAGTCTGAGCAGTTAGAGGGCAAGCAGAGGCTGCAGGGGAGCTGTCTGTCCATTTTCTTTGAAACCAGAGAGGGAGCCTCATGTGACTCCCTTCTTGTTTTACTTCTTATCTGAAAATAAAATTGGCATTTTTAAAAAAGGATTGTAATTCTGTGCCTGAAACTTTTAGGGAAGAGCTAGATGCTGTACTGCAAAGGCCTAAACTGTGGAGTGGGGGCCGGGGGATTGAAAGGGAAGGGAATAAGCATTTACATAGTACCGACTGTATGCAGTACCAGGCACTGTGCTAAGTACCTTTTCCAATATTATCTCACTTGATCCTCATAACAACCCTTCAAAGTAAGTGCCGTTAGTATGCTCATTGTGCAGGTGAAGAAACTGAGTCAGGGGTGGAACCTCTTGCCCAGGGTCACACAGCTAGGAAGCATCTGAGGCTGAGTTTAGACTCGAATCTTCCTCATCCCAGGCTGGGCTCTTTGTCCTCTCCTCCACGTAGTGACCTTATAGGAGAACCACCTCCTCCCGAGAGGAAAGACTGCAGGTCCTGGGGGGGGGGGGGCGGGACAAAGGGAAGAATGCTGGTTTTGGAAACAGAGAGCCTGGGTTCTGGGGGACTGTCTATGCAAGCTCATTTCCCTTGTTTTAAAAACCAGTCTCAGGGATCTTTCCCTGCTCTGAGCCTGTGGTCATACATTGGCCTTCCTCCCTCCCGACTGCTGAAAGTGCTTTTGTTCCCACATTTTGTTCTCCTGCTACCAGCGCTCTCTATGAGGGAGGGGGAAAGTTTCTTAATTATCCCAACTTTGTTTGCTTGTCAGACTGCTGTGACATCCCTGCTTGGTATGTTTGGGAAGAGGCTCAGGTCTGCATTTCTGTCGCATGACTTTGCTCTGTTTTTCACAAAGACTCTTCCTTCCAATGTGTTTATTCTCTGTATGCTGCAGAGTAAAGGATCTGTGGGAGTTAGAAGGCCCATGTTTGAAACTGTCTCTGTTCTGTACTACCTGCAGGATGGAGAACCCACGGCTGCATGTGGCCCTCTAGGTCCTCAAGTGTGGCCCTTTAACAGAATCCAAACTTCACAGACCAAATCACAAAACAAAGGGAATTTGTGCTATGAAGTTTGGGTTCCCTCAGAGGGCTGTACCTGAGGACCTAGAGGGTTACATGTGGCCTTGAGGCTGTGGGTTCCCCACCCCTGTATAGGCCCTGAGGTCCCTTAACTTATCTGAGCCCAAAATACAAACTGGGATTCCCTAAGAGTACCATGAAATTCATGGTAGGAACCAGATTTCATCTGTCAGTCACCAAACATTTATTAAGTGCCTGCTATATACCAGGTGCTGTGCTAAGTAAAAATGGAATATTCTCTATACACGTTTGTAATTGGTTTTGTTTTTTCTTGTGTTCTCAGTTGGAGGTTGGGGTGAAAGGAGAGGGTGAGAAGGCAGATTTCGACCTGATTAGAACAAATAATATAAAAAACAAGTGAAATCATTTCTGGTCCCAAAGAACTTAACACAGGTGTTTTTCAGTGTAGATTTTCTGATTCTGTGGAGAGGAGAAAGAGAGGGGAAAGGAGCGAAGAGGGAAGAGAGAGGAGACAGAAGAAGAGAAAGAAGGAGAAGGAGGGAGAGAGGGGAAAGAGAAAGATAGGAAAGGAGGGGAGAGAAAAGAGAATGGGGAGAGAAGAGACAGAATAGAAGAGAAAGAAAAAAAGAGAAGAGAAGAGAAATAGAAAGAGAAGAGTGAGAAGGAGAAAGAAAGGAGAGGACAGAGAGAGGGAAAAGAGAATAGGAGAGAGATGAGACAAGAATAGAAGGGAGAAGAAAGAGAGGAGAGGAGAAGGGAGAAAAGGGGGAAGGAGAAAGGAAAGGGAGAGATAAAAGAGAACAGGGAGAAAAGAAGAAAAAAAGGAGGAGAGAGAACAGGGAGAGAAGAGAACAAAAAAGAGGAAGAGAAGAGAGAGGAGGAAGAGGAGGAGAAAGAAGATAGACAGAGTCTTGTCAGTTTGAAGTTCTGGCCCTTTCGTGGCTGATAAATCTCTTTTTATGTTCAAGCTATGATGTTCATTCTTCAGAAAGAGAAAGGGCCTTGCCTCCTTGAAGGAAGAAATCGCTTGACTTGGGTGTTTCATGAGATCAGAGCGTTAGGCAGAGACCCACCTGCCTGGCCTGTTGTGCTGCTCAGCATCCCTGGCTTTCCTTGGTTCAGGGCCACTTGCTCTCCTTTGCTGCCTTCTCATTGTAGCCCCTCACTTTTTGTGCTCCCACCAAAGCGGACCGCTCCCCACCATCCCTCCAAAATGCTGAGTGCTCCCATCTCCACAGCTTTGATCTGATTGTCTCCCATGTCTGAGGTTCCCTTCTTCCTTTTTTTGCCTGTTAATTTCTTCCCCATAGCAAAGCTCCAACACCTATTTCTCTAGAAAGACTCTTCTGGTAGATGAATGACCTTCCCCCTTGGACCTTACATAGGACTTTATTTGACAAGTCTCTAACGCAGTTATAAAATAGTCTGTATTTCTGTTATCCCTGTTTGTTTCTCACTCTCCTTTCGTGTTCAAGGCTCAATGAGAACAGGGAACGTGTGTGACTTAAACTTTACCTCTCTTCTGGTCCCCATCCCAGAAAAGACGCTTCTTAAACATGAGTTAGTGAATGAAATGCCATGATTCACTGCAGGTAGAGTATTGATAGAGAAGTGGTTAATGGGAGGGAATAAGCAGCAATATAGCCCCTGTTAGGTGTCGGGCACTAAGTCAGGCACTTTACAGATATCATCGCAACAACCCTGAGGGGAAGGTGCTGTTATTACCCCCACTTTAGAGTTGAGGAAACTGAGTCAAATAAGTGAAATGACTTGTCTCGGATCACACAGCTCTCCAAATCAGAGATTGTTGGTGGGAGTGGGTGGTGGTAACAACCACTCAGTAATCTAAAAGGAGACAGTAGCCTATCTCATTCTCTCTCTCTTTCCCTAAACCCTCCAGAGACAGACCAGTGTCTAGGAATTTACCTTCCCCTGACCTCCTAAAGAAATCAGTCCTGTAACCAGGCATCCAAACCCTCCAATGCCAGCTGAAGTAAAGTCCCAACTCCTCAGCATGGCATCCACATTATACTTGCAGTCTGTCGTATAGGTCACTCAGAATCCTGACCAGGGAATCACAAGATCCTTCTCATGATTGAGCCCCCAAAGCAAAATACCAGTACCAATATACTCTGTATGTATGACCTATATCCAGAGCTCCTCACCTGCTCTTTCAGTCCAGGGATATATGTAAAATGTAGAGCAATGTTGCTTTGATTCAGGCAGTCAGAGCCCTGTCTGTTGGTCTTTATTTCTCTGCTTGTATTTTCTCTGAAGTTCAGGGTGTTGACTTTTCCCCTGAACTAGTGAATATAATTAAAAAAAAAGACTGACGCCTTAAACAACTGTCTTTCCTACTAAAGCAAATCTAAGAACCTGTGCTAAGCAGCCATCCTAGGTATGCCAGTGTGGTTGCTGCTATACTCCTGAAGGGTCTGCAATGCTCAATAAATATTTATTGAATTGAATTATAGAAGTAAAATAGAGAAGGTTCTCTTTGAGGTTCCTTCTGTTCCAGTTGGTCTATTATGGGAACAGAAACAACAAAGCCCAAGAAAATCCAGCTTTTGATGCCTCACAGCAATAAAAGTTGAAATTTGGAACAACTCTGGAATTTCTCTCGCTTTGAAGCAAGAGGCCGACTGAAGATTAATAATGGTCTTGTTTTAAAAGCTTGTTTGAGTAAGTGGTCAATGGTGATGTTCTGTGGTGGGATGGTTATTGTGGAGCATCTTTCCTGAGCTGGGACCTTAGATAGGAAGGCAGTCAGTAGGCAGGTGGGTGAAAGAGGGGTAAGCCAAGAGGGAGGCCAAGGCTAAATCTTATGATTTCTTCCTTGTCGTACCTAACTGTGTTGTGCTAAGGCATGAAGGAGAATCTTTATTCTTGGACCCTGTATCTTCCCACAGTAAGCTTACATTCTCTTTGGCAGACTTGTAGGTGAAGAAATCTAATGCAGGGAAGAATGTAAGTAGTGCACAAAGGAGAGATATAGACAAAGTGCCCTTGAAATGTTTGAGGAGAGAGAAAACACTTTTAGGTGAGGGGATGGAGTTCATTCCAGGGATGTGTGAATTCATGAAGGTAGGAAGTGGAAGAGCAAGGGTAATTTGGTGGTGGTGGTAGGAGCTAATAGCCCAGTTTGGACTGGAAATAGAGTATATGAAGATAATATAAAAAAGAAAAGGTAGATTGCTGCCATATTGTCAGGTTAGACAATAGGGAGCTTCTGAAGATTTTCGAACAGGAGGGTAACACTGACCTATGCATGAGGAGGATTATACTGTATATAAGGAGATCCATTAGTAGTTTGGGTGAGAGATGATTAGAACTAAGAGGTAGGAGAAAATTGGTGATAGATATCGTAGAGATAGAATCAGAAGTACTTGATAGGTGGTTGTGTGGGGATGGGGGGAGGTAGGATGAATGAGAGGTCACACATTTAGAACCAGAAAAGTCATCTAATCTCTCATTTTAAACGATGAGGAGCCCAAGGTTAGGAGAGGTTTTGTCACATGTTACAATCACACATCTTACCATGTGCGCTGAGATCTTACTCTGAGTACACACTCAGTATTATTTCATTTGAACTTGCTATAAGTGTCTGGAGTTAAAAAAAAATAATTCCTAGTGAGAGGAAATTCAGAGAGGGAAATGACTTAAGGTAGGTGATAATGAATTTAGTTTAGGACGTGTTAAGTTTCAGGTGCTGTAGGCCATTTACACAGAGACATCCAACAGATACCGGAAATGCAGAGCTCTAGGGAGAAATCAGGGATGGATATGGAGATTTGGGAGCTATCTGCAAGGAGACAATAACTGACCCCTCTGGAGAGAGAGATGGGTAGAAGGAGAATGTATGGAGAGGAGAAGCCTTCCATGAGACCATATCAGCCATAAAGGGATATAACAGGGAGTAGTACCTGTCTTTTGTATGAGTTCTGTATGTATTTGTCCAGAGGGTTGTGCATGTGATATTTTCTGTGGAACTGATATTTGTGCTGAAATAAAAGGAGTAAGTATAGTAACATTAGAAGTCACACTAATGTAGCTTTCTCAATCTTATCCTTATTTTTACTTAATCCATTTCACAGCCCTGGTTTTATGGTACACTGTGCCATAGTGCTGTCCTGTTAAATGATTAGTCTACGGGTGCTTTAAAAAAAAACAGACCTGAATTTGAAAGGTTGTATTGGCTGTGGCTAATTGGTGATGAATTAATCATTTCTGTCTTGACAGCTTATTTGAATGACCTGGAAGTTAGCAGTTTGGGGGATTGAGACTTTCTTATTGAATGTCATTTTATTGCTTTTGGGGTTTACAGTTTAAAAGTGAGATTTTTCACCTTTGGTATGGTAAATATTGAGACAGTTTTAGTAGACTATCTGGGAAACCATAGTAGGAAGTTTTATCTTAGAAAGTCTTTCTTCTTTTAGGGATCACTGAATTGCTGTTTCTTGAAAAGAATTGATGTCTCGCCCTTTCTTTATACACACACACACACACACACACACACACACTCATTCAGGTAGCATTTGTTAAGTGTCTACTACGTGTCAATTACAGTGTGAAGTGCTGGGGATATGCAGACAAAAACAGACCCTGCCCTCAAGAAGCTTACATTCTACCTTCTTATCCTAATAACAGTTGATATTTGCCTAGCTCTTTAAAGTTGGTCAAGCTCTTTACACTTTTGAATCTCATAATACCACCCTGTGAGATGGATCGTTGCCACTTCACAGATGAGGAGACTGAGGCTAAGGACTTAACAAACATGGAGTGACTTAACAGTGCTCACACAGTGTCCGTGTCCATGGCAGGCTTTGAATCCAGATCTTGCATATAACTTTGTCCAACACTTTATCCACTAGGCCAGAGGTGTCATAACTTTATCAGTTCTGAACCAGGTTAAAATGCAATTGAGAAATGTTTAACAAAATAAACAAAAATATAATGCAACATAAATGATGTTAATTTGGTGTTTTCTAGCTGGCAGGGATGCTTTTCTGCTTGAGTTTGGCCATGATGCCTCCTCTCTTGGCTTGGACCTCATTTTCTTACCCTGCCTTCCTCTCCACCCCTTCCACCCCCATCCATTTCTTGTCCTTCCTTTTCTTCAGAACATGGTGGATGTGCAGACTTTAGAGTTTGTAGATGACCCCAAAGTACTTTAATTTGAAAAAAGCATTCCCTCAGCAAACATTTATGAGCATATATTGTGTGACAGCCATTGTGAGAGATTCAGAGATTAATAAAATGTGGGCCTTGCCGTTAAGATCATACAAATTAATGATCTGAACTAACTTCATTTAGGGCCCACTTGAAAAAAACTCTGAATTAGTCTTCCTTGTTTGCCTTGCCTGGGAGGCAGCTAGGTGGCTCAGTGGATAAAGTGCTGGGCTTAAAGTCAGGAAGACCTGATCTCAGACACTTATTAGCTGGGTGACCCTGGGCAAGTCACTTAACCCTATTTGCCTTGGTTTACTCACCTGTAAAATGACCTGGAGAAGGAAATGGCAACCCACTCCAGTACCTTGGCCAAGAGAACCCCAAATGGGGTCCTGAAGAATTGGATGAGAATGGACCACAGCAACTTGCTTACCCTGTCAGAAAACTTAGAATCCACATTTGCCACTTAGCTGTGTGACCTTGGAGTCACAAAGACTGAGTTCAAATCTCCCCCTACACACCCAGAGAGCTGTGAGACTCTGAGTTTCTTAATCTCTCTGAGTCTTGATGACCTTATTTGTAAATTGGGGATAATAACACCACCTACTTAACAGTAAATTGGGGATAATAACACCATCTATTTAACAGGATTGCTGTGAGAATCACATGAGATAATTGTATACATACACCTCCTTTCAGTCCTACCAGATGTCTTTAATCTTTCTGACCTTTGATTTTCTCCATCTGAAAAACAGATTTAATGGTGTTTGGACTATGTTCCTCATAGGATCAAATGAAATAATGTATGTATGAAGTATTTTATAAATTGTAAATCATCAGATCAACATTAGATTATTGTTGTTATTGTTTCATTTTGTGATAATTTTTTGGAGTTCAGGTAGGAAAGGTCCTGAGACAAGTTGGGTTTTTTTTATCCTTTTTTTTAAAATTTATTGACTTGTTTATTTACTTTTAGTTTACAAGATTCATTTACAGAATCACTTGTTTCAGATTTTCTCCCCTCCCTTCTCCCCCCCCCCCCCCAATGGTGGCATACAATCATGTATGGGATCTACAAACACTTTCACATTGTACAATAGTCTGGTTGTATAGAAGTGTTGTAGCCAATGGAACGAATATTGTGAAAAGAAAGAGAAAAAAAAAGAAACAGAAGAAACAAAACCAAACATGGAAGAGAACAGTAGTACATGTTGCTTCAGTCTCCATTTAAACTCTGGTCTTTCTAGATCTTTCTCTGAGCGTAGACATCTCCTTCCATCCTGAGACTTGTAGAGCTGTCTTTTTGTTTTGTTTTGTTTTGTTTTGTTTTTGGAGGGCAGTTGGGGTTAAGTGACTTGCCCAAGGTCACATGGCTAGTTTTTTGTGTTAAGTGTCTGAGGCCAGATTTGAACTCAGGTACTACTGACTCCAGGGCCGGTGCTCTATTCACTGCACCACCTGCTCTATTCACTGCCCCTAGAGTTGTCTTTTAACTGTGCTTTGCTGAGAAGAGTCCAGTTTGTCAAGGTTGGTCGTTACACATATGATGTATCTGACTATATATAAATTTTTCCTGGTTCTGCTCTTCTCACTTAGCATCAATTCGTATAAGCCTATTCAGGTAAATATAAAGTCCATCTCTTTCCCATTTCTTATAGCACAATAGTATTCTGTTACATTCATATACCATAACTTGTTCAACCATTCCCCAGTTGATGGGCATCCCCTAAGTTTCCAGTTTTTTGCCACCACAAAGAGAGCTGCAGTGAATATTTTTGTACATATGGGTCCTTTTCCCACTTCTGTCATCTCTTTGGGATACAACCCCAAAAGTGGTATTATTGGGTCAAAAGGTATGCAATTA
>JAQQSW010016071.1:0-11751 GCA_028646575.1 Pseudocheirus occidentalis | reverse complement strand
GGCATTCTTCTACTCATTGGCTTTTTGGGCCTCTTTTGCCATTTGAGTTCATCTATTTTTAAGGTGTTATTTTCTTCAGTCAGGTTGTTGACTCTCTTTTCATGATTTTCTTGCATCATTCTCATTTCCCTTCCCAATTTTTCCTCCATGTCTCTTACTTGGTTTTCAAAATCCTTCTTAAGCTCCTCTATCACCTATAACCAATTCATATTTTTCTTGGAAGCTTTTGGTACAGGAGTTCTGACTGTGTTGTCTGCTTCCTGTTCCATGCTTTGATCCTTTTTGTCCCCATAAAAAGACATAAAGTTGGATTGCTGTTTTTACTTTGCTTCCTTTGCCTGCTCATGTTGCCAGTCAATTACTTGACTTTGGGGCTCTTTGCCACAGTAGAACTGTTTCCAGGGGGGAGAGCTTTGACCAAAATACCTGGGGTTTTCACAGCTCCTGAAGCTATTAGGAGGCCACCAACTCTGCAGCCCCCACCATCTTTGGCTCACTGGTCACACACCTCAGGACCAACATAAAGACTGCAATCCTGATCCAGGCAGTTTAAGGTAAGAACACTTAGCCTCTGAATGGTTGCTTGGCCCACCTACAATCTGCAGGCCAGAAGCTCTGAAGCAGCCACACAGTGGTGGCTGCATGGCTGCTGCCTCTGCCATTTCTGGCTCTGGGGGCAGAGGGCCGGACCCAGTCCTCTGCCACCCCTGCCCCCAAAATCCATCTGAGTTCCACTGACCTTTCAGTTTGTCTGGCATTTATGGGTTGATAATTCTGGAAACCATCACAGCTGCCAGTAATCCACTCTCCTGAATTCTCCAGCTGGGCTGTTCAGGCCACCCTGGGGCTAAAACCATGGGTTTAAACCTAGGCTGGGTGCAGCTCCCACCATGCTGTGATGAACCCTTCCTGTCCACCTGCTGGACTGCCTTCAGCGGGAGTTTTGTTTCTCTGTCACTTTGTGGGTTCTGGAGCTCTGAAATTTGTTTAGAGTTATATTTTATATGTATTTGGGGTGGTTATGCGGGGAGCACACGGAGATAGCTTTTTGATTACCTTATCTTAAACTAGCTTTTTGATTACCATATCTTGACTCCCTGAAAAATCAGTGAAACTACTTCTAGGCCTTAATTGTTTCAAGGAATTAAGCCTTATATAATTGACATACTGTGGCTTCCTGATCACCTAAGGCATTAAAAAATTCTACTTTGACTACTAGTAGTCAGCACTGCTGTTGTTTTAGGCTTCAGCACATCTGACCAACATGCCTTCATATGAAGATGAGTGTCCTGAAGCAAATGAACCAACATTGTATCTTTGTTGAATATCCTTTCCAAGTTATTGCTAAGTAAACTTCCTTTGGTAAAACATTATATGATCTGTAAGTTATTCATTTCATTCTAATCGCAAGCCTGAACCACTGGAGTAGCCTGAGTCCTGCCCTAGAACAGAAGGTAGGGTATATTCTCTTTCAAATGAAGAGTTAATAGGATCTACTTTTCTCAAAATGTGTTCCTTTCTTAAATATATATATATATATATATATATATACACATATATATATGTGTATGTATGTATATATATATATATTTTAGGGCAGCTAGCTGGTGAAGTGAATAGAGCATGGGTCCTAGATTCGGGAGGACCTGAGTTCAAGTCTAGCCTCAGATACTCAACACTTAACTAGCTGTGTGACGTCAGTCAAGTCACTTAACCCCAACTGCTCTGGCTTTCCCCTTCCCAAAACAAACAAAAATTCCAATACTTAACATTGTGTTTCACTAAGGCACTGAACATTTGTAGATAAAACTATAGAGTAGGCATTCAGGGCCCTAGGTGAAACAATTGCCTCATTTTGGAGGCACTGATAGTGGGTGATTTAAAGGGAGGGTGGGAAGATGTGACCAAGGCTAATGTTATGTCTGGGGTGAGCCAGTGTCAGGAAGATAAGAGTGTAAGTGAGAACAGGAAGTTTGATTGTCTCCTTGACAAAATCTAGGGGGTCTTAATCTCTGGCTTGACCTAGAGATGGGAAGAAGGGCCCCTTGTTCTTGTTCCCTTCAGTGCAGATGACGGTAACCCAAAGGCAATTTCGTACCATGGATAGCAACCTGGGGAAGGGAGGTATATAAGAAATTAATGGTAGATTGGTGTGACTTCCCTTTCCTACCCATGATCCAACTAGGGGAAAGAAGAAGACATCCCAACAAACAAGGAAAGCTGAAGGCTAAGAAAGGTCATTACCGTTTCAGTGCTTACCTGGAAGATTGTGCCTTTCTCAGAATATCCCTGCCTTCCCAGTTCAATTCTGGGATGTTATTTTTGCCTTAGCTTTGCCCTTCCAGACTTCTTAAACTCTCCCAAAGCCTATAGCTTGGAAAGGAGAGAAATAATTGAAAGGAAAATAGGAGGGTTAGGTTGAAACTGTGAGGGGAAATTCTTTTAGGGGAAAGGGAGACATTTAGGAAATTCTGGTCTTCTGCAAGGATTGGAATACCCTGGGGAAGGGAAATACTTTTCCAGCCCTAGAGCTTCTCCACTGATCTCAGTGATACCTGAGGAGAAGCATATCTGGAGAAGGATACTCAAGTGTAACAAAGCAGAGGAGGAAGTCAAGCCTGGAGCCCCTGCTGAAGACCCATTTTGGAGAAAAGAAAATTGAAGTTAAGTGATTTGCTCAAGATCTACACCTCTAACACACAAAGCTACAGCTTGAAAAGTTAGGTTTGTGACTCCAGATCTTGTGCCCTTTCCATGCTTCATCTATTATCTGGTAGAATAACCATAGTCTTTTCCTGCCCAGATACAGAAATATTTTCCAGTCATTTTAAAGGCTTGCTATCCCTACTAGTTCCATAATCACTACCACCTCCCCACCAAAATTTTGGATACCACTCACAGAACCACCCTGAGCTCTGATGGAGCAATTTTGGCCTTATTTTATCCCATATCCATGCCACAACTATATAGTAAATTTTAAAGCATGCTTCCATGTATAGACATCCCATTTCTAACTGTCTTTTATGTGTTGCCTTTCCCTATTAGAATGTAAGTTCCTTGAAGATAGGGGGTGTATTATTTCCTTATACTAATATTCTCAACATTTAGAACAGTGTCTGATACACAGTGCTTATTAAATGCACTATTTTTTTTCTATTTACCATCTGTTTATTAACATGGCCAGGTAAGAAAATCATTTTTATTGCAGGAAAAGGTGAAAGATCCTCAACATCCTCATTTTAAAAAAGTATATTATATATTAAAAAGTTCATTCCTTTTATGACATCTCTGGAAAAAGTGAATATGCACATATATGCATTCATACCTGCCCTTCAGGGAAAGGCTTGGGCACAACCCTCATGCATAAATCACATTTATTTATAGTTCCTTAAGTCATTCTGTTGTTCCAAAAATGGACAATTCTTAATTTATGTTTATAGCTACAGAATTTATAGCTCTAAAAAGAGATGGAGTTGGCCAGGCAAAAGAGAGTTTGTGTGGTATGATATATTCATACTATTATAAAACAAACCAAATTTAAACACTGCTTTTAGAAGGAAAGATACACACATTAATAATCTGGGAGAAGTTATGATTTTTGATTCATGCTTATTTAGTCATTCCAGAATGAGAGACAGAGACAGAGAGATATCAGAGTAAACTAAACCATTTTTGCTCTCCGCAATGGTCTGAAAGATTTATATAAAATGGAACAGCCATTAAAAGAAGCAAATTGTGAGTAATATATCTAAAATGCTGAACTAGGAGTTCCTCTTAATAAATGCTATAGAAAAATTCCAAAAGAACAACACAGTATATAATGTTCAGAAAATGCTTGTAATGTTACAATGTTAGTCAAGATATGTAGTAACTACAAAATAACTCTGTTGCAATGGGAAGTGCAGTAATATCTTGGCTGTTCTAGGAGCATAAGTGACTCCTCTACACAGAAGCTCTTCCTTTCTAGATGTATCAAAGAGATTCTGATGATTGCTTATTTTCCCCTTTCTTCTCATTCCTTTGCAATGGTGGTAGGGAGAGAGAAAGGAGGCATGTATAGGCTATAGCATACATGTTGTTTTTAAAAACTATTTTCCTATTGTATATAAAACCAATTTTGACATTCCTCCCTCACTGAAAAGGCAAATAAACATATATATATATATATATATATATATATATATATATATATATATGGATTATCATATACTATCATGCAAAACACATTGCCATATTAGTCATGTAAAAAGGACAAAAAATTCAAAGAAAAACTTTTTAAAAGTATGCTTTTAAAAGCATGCTTCAGTCTGCATTCAGACTCCATCAGGTCTTTCTCTGGATGTGGATAGCTTTTTTCGTTCTAAGTCCCTTGGAACTGTTTTGAATCATTGAATTGCTGAGAATAATGATGTCATTTTCAGTTGATCATCATTATAATATTGCTGTTACTGTGTATAATGTGTTCCTGGTTCTGTTCATTCTGTTTTGCATCAGTTTATGCAAGTCTTTCCAGGTTTTTCTGAAAGCATCCTACTTATCATTTCTTATAGCACAATAGCATTCCCTCACAATCATATAGCACAACATGTTTGTCCATTCCCCAATTGATAGTCATCCTCTAAAGTTCCAGTTCTTTGCTACCACAAAAAAGCTGCTATATTTTTTCATATAGATCTTTTTCTTTTTTATATCTCTTTATGATACAGATTTAGTAGTGATATTGCTGAGTGAAAATGTATGCACAGTTTTATAGCCCTTTGGACATAGTTCCAATTTGTACTCCAGAATGGTTAGATTAGTTCACAACTTCACCAACCGTGCATTAGTGTCTCAATTTTCCTACATCCCCTCCAGCACTTATTATGTTTCTTTTCTGTCATGCTAACCAATCTGGTAGACACAGGATGGTAATTCAGGGTCATTTTAATTTGTATTTCTCTAATCAATAGTGATTTAGAGTATTTTTTTTCATTTAATTTGATCATTCCATCTGAAAACTGCCTCTTCATATCTTTTGACCATTTATCATTTGGGCAATGACTTGTATTCTTTTAAATTTGACTCAGTTCTCCATATATTTGAGAAATGAAGCCTTTATCAGAGACATTTAGTATAATTTCACCCCCAATTTTCTGGTTTCCTTCTAATCTTGGTTGCATTTGTCTTGTTTGTGAAAAATCTTTTTAATTTCATGTAATCAAAATTATCCATTTTACTTCCTGTAATGCTCTATATCTCTTGTTTGGTCATAAATTCTTTCCTTATCCATAAATCGTACATGATATCCCATGCCCCCTAATTTGCTTACAGTATCACCCTTTATATCTAAATCATGTACCCATTTTGACCTTAACTTGGTATATGGTGGGAGATGCTGTTCTATATCTAGTTTCTTTGAAACTGCTTTCCAGTTTTCCCAGCAGTTTTTGTCAAATGGTAAGTTCTTGAGCTAAAAGCTTTAGGGTCTTTAGGTTTATCAAACTAGATTATTATGACTATTTCCTATTGTGTATTGTGAACTTAATTTATTCTACTGATATACCATTCTATTTCTTAGCCAGCACCAAATTGTTTTGTTGATTACCACTTGATAATACAGTTGGAGATCTGTTATAGCTATGCGACTTCCTTTACATTTTTTATTGATTCCCTTGATATCTTTGATCTTTTCTTCTTACAGATGAATTTTGTTATTATTTTGTCTAGCTTTGTATAATAATTTTGATAATTGATTGGTATGGACCTGAATAAGTAAATTAATTTAGGTAGAATTGTTATTTTTATTATATTGACTTGGCCTATCCATGATTAATTAATATGTTTCTAATTGTTTAGATTTAAAGTTATGTGTGTGAGAACTATTTTGCAATTGTGTTCATATACTTCCTTGTTTGTCTTGGCAGGTAGACTCCCAAGTATTTTATATTATTCATAGTTATTTAAATAGAAATTCTTTTTCTGTCTCTTGTTGTGAACTTCATTGGTAATACATAATTTTTATATCCTGCAACTTTGCTAAAGTTGTTAATTATTTCAAAAAGTTTTTTGGTTGATTTTCTACATTTCTCCAAGTATACCATCATATCATTTGCAAAGACTGAGTTTTGTTTCCTTATTGCCTATTTTAACTCCTTCAATTTCTTTTTCTTCTCTTATTGCTATAGCTAGCTTTTCTAATGGTGTATGCATATGATCTTAAGGGGAAAAGCTTTTATTCCAAAATTTTGAGGATTGATGGTCTGTGACAGAATGCACTAATTGAGATGGCTGGGAGAGAAGGACAGGCTGTAGAAAAAAAAATATTGCTGTAGAGTTGTAGAAGAAAGATGGTAGCAGCAGCATTAACAGATGATAGCTACACTCTTTCAGTGACAAACAGTTCTCTGAAGCCAGAGAAATATCAAGTTCCTCAAATGTGCAGATGGCAAGAGATTCTACTTTGTCCAGTCAGTTCTGAGGCTATTTTATGCAACATAGTACAGTTTACAGCAAAAGACACAAAACCTGTCTATCCAACTGTCCCTGTTTCTCTCTCCCAAGACACAAAGGGATAATAGAGAGTGATGTAAGCACTTGAAAGTTTTCCCCTTTTTTACCCCATAAAAGGCACTATAGAGTTATAAAGTCCCTATAGTTCTTCACCCCACAATAGGACTCAACTGTTTTCTATTATATTCCCAAATGATGATCCAGACTCCCTCTAGCCAATGAGCAAAGCAGTTCTTCTATTACAATTAATAAGTTCCCAGCCAAGTAACAGAAGTCAGCTATAAGTAGAAGACTTTCATGTCTTTAGTCCTCTTCTTCTGGTGATGCCTCTGATCTGTTTATTCTTGTCTCTTCTTTTTTATGCCTCTTCATGTAGCTCTGACTTCTACATCTTTCCATTCAAAGCCTCCTGGTGGTCAGTGACTTTTCTTTATGAGATGAAACTCAAGAAACCCAGCATTTAAGTATGAACCCATCATTTCTTATCTAAATTTCCCATGGTCTCTAGTTATTTGACTTACAATTTTTTATAAACCTTAAAACTAAAAACAGTGACATAAATGAATCGATAGGTCACAAGATCCTTCAGCTACTGTTATCTCAGTCATTGCTGGTCCTCTTATTCAACTCAGTGTAAAATTTTAATACCGTCCTCAAAATTATCTGTTTCCTTCCACAACATCCAATCTAAAATGCATCATTGCTTCTCATCCTCATTCTTATCAGTTTCCCTTATTCAAAGGATTTTTTTTCTTTCTCATTCAGCAAACTGCTCATCAATGAAAGGGGCAATCCCGATTACAAAAAAATTAAAAATAAATAAAAACCTTTCTCTCAAACCAGGTATCTCCTCAACTTATCATCCTATGTCTCTTTTCCTATTCATGACCAAAAGCCTACATATTTGCCTCTATTCCCTTACCTCCATTCAATTTTTCCCTTACAATCTGAATTCCTCCTTCTACCGAAACTACTGCCTTCAAGCTTACCAACATTCTCAGCTCCTAAATTTAATGAGTTTTTTTTATCTTTATTTTATTTGGCCCCTGGAGATTTTGACTCAGACCCTCTTCTTTAGGTTTTTTGGTGGCATTACTCCTCAATTTTTCTTCCTTTTTGAGTGCCCCTTCTCAGTATCCTTTGCTGAATCATCATCTATCTCCTGCCCAGAAGTTGAGGTTGTTCTATGGGCTCTGTCATTGCTGGCATTTAAGTTTCTCTTTCTCTACACTCTTTTTCTTGGTGCTCTCATTGGATCCTATAGGTTCAATGATTATTTCTATGTAGACAACTTCCACATTTATGTCTAGACTCAGATTCTCTTTGTACTAATAGCACCAGCCACCTACTGGACATCTCTAAAAAGATGATCTATTAACATTTTAATTCAACATGTCAAAAATAGAACTTCTTACTTTTCCCTCTCCATTCTCCCCCCCCATCTCTGTTCCAAACTTCCCTACTTTTTGAAAGTGATTGAGATATTACCAAGTTTACAGTTACCCACATTTAAATTATTGAAAATATTCTAATATTTCATTTTAACCTCATTTATCCAACCAGCCACCAAATGTCATCAATGGTACCTCTATAATATCTCTTCCACCATTCTTTTATCTAAAGTCAAGTGTGGAATTCCTTATTGTACTTCACATGGGCTTTTGAAGCACTCTACTAACTATTCTTCCTCTTTTCAGTCCCTTTCCTTTATAATCTGTCTTCCACACACTGCCAGGTTAAAATTATTAAAATGTACAAGTCTTCTCTATATTCTTAAAACATAGGTCATATCACTCAGCTGTTTACAAATCTTATGTGGTTTCCCATTATTTCAAAAATGTTAAAGAAACTCTTCATCCTGTCATTTAGTGACTTGATATTCCATACCTGCCTTTATAGGAGTGCTTTATATTACTTCTCTTTGTAGAATTTCTTTCCCTCATCATCCTCTATAACTGACACTGACATGTAATCTATAATTCATCTTTTATTTTTCATGTATGTAACAAGGGCACTGATATTTGAGACAAATAAACCTCATGAAATGAAGTCTCTTATTGTCATTAGAGACATGATAAAACCAGGTCTGCCACCTCTTTTGATTGTCTTTCCCAAGGAAAACTTATAAGCCATCCTTCCATTTAATTGAAAATTCCTTTTGTCTTCTTGTTTCATTGAGATCAAAAATGTCAAGATTGAGAGAATTTAGTCCTTTAAATAGGATATCTACTGTTTTGTCTTAGGACAGGAATCTCCATTTTGAAAGAGTTAAATCAATCTTTATGTCCTGAATTTTATTTATGTTTTATTGTTGACTTTTAGAAGTCATCTGTAAAAGTAGAGGGATAGACAATGATCTCTAAAGTCTCTTCAACTCCAACAATTTTGATGGTTCTGTGACTCTATGAAAAGAAGAACTCAAGTTTTAGAAATGTAAAAAATGCTTTTAAACACAGAAGCATTTACAAAGAGAAGGGATGGTCCCTACAAACCAGCGTAGATTGAAGTCATATCATACTAGCCTAATTTCATTCTTTGATAGAATTTTTTGAAAGATCTGAGGCATGATGAACTTCAGGAAGGATGTTAATAAAGTTTCACAATATTCATTTGAATAAGACAAAAAAATGTTAGTTGATAGTAAAGTCGGGGGATTCAGAATTAGTTGAATGATATGAGAAGATGAATGGTGAATAATGTCAACCTAGAGAAAATTCTCTATTGTACTGTTTCACAGGACAAAGTACTTGGACCTATTTCAGTCAATCATTTATTAATGATTTTAATGAAGACATAATTGGGTTTAGAAAATATTAAATAATTGAACACAAAAAGTAGTGAAAAACAAAATTTTTATCAACTTGAATACAACACCTTTGATAGAATACCCTCAGGGATCTGAGTGGCCCTATTCATTAAAACATTTCTATCAGTGAGTTCTCAAGAAGGGTACATGGATTAACCAGTATCTGCCAAATATATGTGAGGTGCTGAAAGTCATGGTATTCAAATGTGCAATTGACACAGCTATATAGGATGGCTGATACATTGGTCAGCAGCATAAAATAAGTAACTATAATGGGATTACATTTACCAGAGATATATACAAAGTCTTACACTTTGATTCAAAATATCAAATTTGCAAAGACAAGAGGGCAGAAGTTTAGCTAGAAAAATTTGTGCTGAAAAATCTGGAGGAAGGGCTTTGTTAGAGGTAGTCAAAAAAAAAGTCCAATATTAATTAACAGTATGAAATAACAATCAAAAAACCTAATGCACATCTAGGGTATATTAATGGTAGCACAGTATCTGGAGCAAGAAGACAATTTGACTGTATTGTGCCTTGCTCAGGCCACTTCTAGAGTACTGAGTACAGCTTGGGGACTCCACATGTTAGGAAGGTCATGAGGAACTGAGAGTATCCAAAAGTTACTTGGGATAGTGACAGGCTAGAGTCAAGAATCATGAAAAGCTTTGTTGAATGTTCTCAGAATATTGAACCTGAGAAGGCAGCTAGATGTCAATGCAGAGACTTAGAATGAGAGGTAGAGTTCAAATCTTCCCTTAGACACTAGCTTTGTGAACTTGGGCGAGTCACTTCATTTCTCTCAGGTACTATCAGATATAGACTGCCTGGATAACAGAATGGTGAATTTTCTCTCAGATGAATGTACTGAGAGAATCTGTCTAAAAGTAGAGAAATGACAGAAGTAAATGATAGTTGTAGGGTCTACCAGTTCATTTCTAGTGTGACTCTCTTTAGAGTTTTGAAGTTTATAACTGATAAAACACAAGTCTAAGTTTCTTCATCAATAAAATGGGAATAATAATAACAGCTTCTACTTCACTGAGTCACTGGGCTATTCAGATGAGGTAACATACAAAGAACTTTCTAAATCTGAAAGTGCAATAAACCCCTTATTAGTATTGTTGCTGTTATTGTAGTAAATATAGTGGGACATTTCATGTAGAAGAGAGATTAACTTTGTTCTGCTTTGCCCAAGAAAGACTAGAACAAATTGGTGGAATTTATAGAGAAGCAGATTTAGTTTTAGAAAAACTTCCTAACAAATAGAGCCATGCAAAAATGAAATGGTTTGTCATAGCCCTATTTTATATAGTAGTTGCATTAATGATTTGAATGAAGGCATAAGTTAAGTGATATGCTAGAGATACCTCGATCTCTGAGACCTGCATCCCTCATTTCTGAGTTCCTCTCTGGGCCCTCAGATTGAGGAAGTGCACACATCTATCCCAGCTCAGCTCCTGCCTCCCCAAAATACTTTCCCACCCTCCATTTCCAGCTGGTATAGAAGTGTTATTTTCCCCTAATGGAATGTAAATTCCTCAAGGGCAGAGTCTGTCTTTCTTGTGACTTGTACACTTTTGTAATTCTCAGGTTTAGCACTGTGGCTATTTACAAAGTAAATGCTTAATCTAATCTCTAATACCCTTTGGAGATAATGGCTTCCTCCTCCTTGTCATTCAGTTTTTCAGAAGTGACCCTGTGGACTATAAACGTCCTAGGGTTGTTTTTTTGTTTATTTGTTTTGTTTGTTTTTTTGACAAAGATACTGAAGTGGTTTGCCTGCTCCTTCTGAGGCTGTATTTGAACTCAGGTCTTCCTGACTCCAGGCCCAGCACTCTATCCACTTAGCCATTTAGCTGTCCCCATGAGAGTTTATCAAATGAGGGTCCAGAAATTGGACCTGATGAGCTCTGAGGTTCCAAATTACCCTGAGGATTATGTTAAATGACATGCTATGAAGGAGTTATGATTTTATATTCAATCTAGTGAAGAGATGACTAGGGGGAGAGAAGAAGAGGTAGGAAAGATAACTATCAGCAACTTTTGAAGGCTCATCATGGAAAAAAAAGGATTATACTTAATCTAAGAGTGCATAACTAGCACCATTGGGTAGTAGAGGCAGATTTCAGGCCCTTAGAAAGAAAACACTTTTTCATAATTAATGCTGTTAAAAAAGTTGAATGTAGTGAGCATGGCAGTCTTTAAGCAGAGACTTGACCATTTGTCTGGGACATTATAAAGGGGATTCCTGATCATATATAACTTAGATCATATGACAAACATTCTTTCCAGGTCTGATATTCTATGACTCTGTAATGGTAATCAATTTGTTGGATATTTAGGGCTAAGTGGATAGGATACTTAGGGCTAAGTAGATCAGATACTTAGGGCTAAGTAGATCAGATACTTAGGGCTAAGTAGCACCTAGTAACTTAGGGCTAAGTATAGAACTC
>JAQQSW010016070.1:0-11752 GCA_028646575.1 Pseudocheirus occidentalis | reverse complement strand
AATACTAATGCATTGTTAGTGGAACTGCAAACTGATCCAGCCATTCTGGAGAGCAATCTAGAACTGTACCCAAAGGACTATAAATAAGTGCATGCCCTTTAACCCAGCAATACCATTTCTAGGGTTATATCCCAAAGAGATCAGAAAAGTGGGAAGAGGACCCATATGTACAAAAATATTTATAGCAGCTCTTTTTGTGGTGGCAAAAAATTGGAAAACAAGGGGAGGCCCATCAATTGGGGAATGGCTAAACAAGCTGTGGTATATGAATGTAATGGAATACTACTGTGCTATAAGAAATGAGGAGCAGACAGACTTCATAATAACCTGGAAAGACTTATACAAATTGATGCTGAGTGAGAAGAGCAGAACCAGGAGAAATTTGTACACAATCACAGACATATTATGTGCGACAACTAACTTTAACAGACTGGGCTCCTCTCAGCAATACAAGGATATAGGACAACTCCAAAAGACTCATGATTGAAGGAGATGCGGAGTCTGAGTGCAGACTGAAACAAACTACTTGTTCTGTTTCTTTTTCTTGTTTTGTTCTGTTTCTCTTTCCCACTGATCATTCCATCAGTTACAATCCTTCTTTACAACCTGACTAATGATCGATGGGAAGACATCTGTAGATCTTATATCAATGTGCATGCCCCCATGATGGGGGGGCAGGGATGGAGGGGGAGAAAATCTGAAACTCAAGGGACTGTGGAAGTGAATGTTGTAAACTAAAAGTAAATAAACCAATTTAATTTTTTTTAAGTGCAAAAAAACAAAATTAAAGTCTTCTTCTATTGATGGCCAACCTTCTGGGAAACTCCATTCTCCATCAGCAGCAATTCTAGACCTCAAAACAATATACCCTCAAGTCTGCAACCCCTGCTGCCCTTCTTCCACTCTTTTCATCTTCCCTTTGTGTACTATTTTCTCCCGTTAGACTGCAAGTTCCTTGAAGGCAGAGACTGTCTCTTTTTCTTATTTGAATCTTAGCACAGTGATTGGCACTTAGGAAGCTCTTGTAAATTGAATTCAGTGTGTAATATGCTTGCTGAATTGAATAAACTAGAGGTGGCAAGGTGGCACAGTGAATAGAATACCAGCCCTGGAGTCAGGAGGACTTGAGTTCAAATCCAGCCTCAGACACTTAACACTCACTAGTCGTGTGACCTTGGACAAGTCACTTAATCCCAACTGCCCTGGCTTCCCTGTGTAAAAAAGCAAAACATAAAAAACAAAATAAATTGAATAAGCTAGACACACTTATATCTCTTCTGGGACCAATGTGAAGGATTCTGCAGCTGTTCAAAAGCAAAAGGAGCAAATATATGAGATCCTGAATTTCACAGTAATGGAAATGTTCAAGTGGAAGTTAAATGAAATGAAACAGATGTAGGATCCTCAAAGGCAAGGAATGTCTCAAGTATACAGTTATGATAGCAGGGCCCAACACAGAGCACCCCCTTAATAAATGCAGGTGATAGGCTGATGAATGATGTACAAAAGAGACCTCACACTGAAGGGAAGATGGGCTGGCTGGCAAGATGAAGGCCCTTCCTACTCAAACATTCTCTGAATTCATTAAATGTCAATTGATAATTATGAGAGATCCTATCTAGGAAAAAAAAAACACTTGTGAAACACTGATACATTATCAGATGGACTCGAAAATTCTGAACAGAAAATTGCTAATTCACAGAACTGTAGAATTTAGAGCCAGAAGAAAAACCTCAATGTTGTCTAGTTCTAACCCTCTAACTTTACAAATCATGATGAAAGCTAAGCTCAAACAAATTAAGCGACTTATCAAATATCTCAGGGATAATAATAATAATAAGTATCTGAACCCAGGACCCTTTCTACTATACCATACTTTTCTGGCAAGGCATAATAAACATTCTCCAGATGGCTCAGTGAACAGAGCACTGGGCATGGAATCAAGAAGGCCACCCAGACCCAGACACGTACCAACTGTGGAGTATGGGCAAGTCACTTTTTCTACCAGTTTCTCCAACTGAAGAATGGGGGTAATAGCAGCACCTACCTCCCAGAGTCATCATGAGGGTCAAATGGGAAAATTTCTGTAAAGCACTTAACGTAGTATGTGGCTATATGTAGTAAGCTCTATATTCCCTTCCTCTATTCCTCCCCCCAACCCTAATCTAGTAATTACTCTCTCTTCTAAAGGAGATGTTCTAAGGATAAATATAAAATAACATACATTATATAAAATAACTGAATCTCAGACCAAGGGTGCTAAATGAATTTTAATGCAATTTTTTTTCTAATTGAAGGTTAAATACCATATAAAAGTTAACAAGGTATCTTTCCATTAAGCTTTTGGAAGATCTGCTGTTAGTAGTTCTCTCTAAAGGCACAATAAAAGGGAAATGGATTTTGGTTTCTACAGTTGATTCAGAAAGAAATCAAAGAGGTTCCTTCTGAATTTTCAAAGGTCTAAAATTTTTTCTTCTAATACTGGATTCTATACAACAGAGCAAGCTAACAAGGTAGGGGGGAAAAGTGACTGATTTCACATGTGCCGTAGCTTAATGGGCAAAATGCTACGAAATGCTACCACTCTGGAATGTTGTTTTGGCTGCAAGAAACTCAGGTTTTCAGCAGGTAATCATGCTTCATGATCAGCGAGGGCACTTGTAGAGAAAAGATGAGGTCAACAGTACATAATGAACTTGCCAGGCAAAAGCACTTGGGGAAAAACAAGTGAGAGAGAGAGAGAAAGGATGAGAGACTAAGGAAACATGGCAGACAAGTTTTTTCCAATGTAGTCAGAAGTGTAGATTCTTGTAAGATGACTGCAGAAAGGCAAACTTTTTTTAGATGTACTAACAAAACCTCCGTTACGTACTACTTAAGGAACTGGACATGACCTTCAGTAAAAACCAGAACCAGTCTCACCCTGGGTCAAGTTCAGTTAAACTTATGATATTGTAAGCTGTTACTTTGCTTTTTTTTTTTTTTAAATCAAATACTAAATCCAGGAAAGTGTTGGTGTGAGGGGAGGTAGAGGAGGAAGAACAGGGGCAGTGAGATAAAGGTAAGGAGAGGAAAATGTGAGAATTGGGGGTAAGGTCATTTTCTTCTGCCCATTTGCTCTCTGAATTACCTTAGTTCTCCAAAGCAATGACTGTCAAACATGTGTCACCAGAGAGTGCAATCCTTTCATAAAAGGGACGCTTATAACTGCTGTTCCAAACACTAACTGCTTATCATGACACAGCAACCAAGAGACACAAAGTTCTTGTTTGGGCCGGTCAACTTGTGATTTCCTGCTAGACTTCCCCAATTTATTCTGTGATGAAATGGTCAAGTGTTGCAATTCATTTATGGCATTAGATAAAAAACACAGGGTAATCCAAGACAGAAGTGGCAGAGCTGAACAGTACCCAGCGGGAAGTCGTTCCTGTAGAGGAAATTGCAGCCACTAGCCAAAGAGGAAGTCAAGAGGGAGAATTAAGTGTCCTAAGAACTTCAGAGGATACATGAAGAAACTACTTGTGGTCTCAAATACAGTTTTAAAACGCCATAAAGCTTAAGAACATTTTTGTTATTATAAATCTCAATCCACAAAACACAGAATATTGGGGGAAATTAACCTGTGAAGATCAAATCACTTTTGTGGGGCATACTGTCATTCTTAGACACTGTTGATCCACCACCTTGCAAACCAAATCTCCTGGCAACATATCTGGTGACAGAGCAGACTCACAAAGTCCAGCAGACCGGAAGGCCGTCTCTACGCCTCAATTACTACAAAGCACATGAAGAAGAGTAAGAATGTTGGTCATCCAACCCTTCCTTTTCACCCCCATGACATGAACCACTAACCTCCCCCTCACCTCCCTCAAAAACTGGCATTTCCATTCTCTATACGATCATCTTACTCCTTCAAACTTTTTTCTATTTACCTTCTACTCTACATGGAGCCATATCCTGACACAGAGAAACTGTAAATAGCTGATTGCTCAGTTAAATAATATATAAAAAAGCCAAAAACACAAAAAATCAGCAAGTTAAAGATAACAAACCAAAAGGGGTCTGAAGAAGTGGGTCTATTCCAGTTTGCACCCACTTCTACTTCATGAGCACTGAACTATCCTCATTTCTAAGCTTTAGAGCTTTCTTGGCCTTGGAATTCTGCTTTTAAACATGTTCAGATGTTGCCTATCTCAAAACAAGGAAATCTTAATTCATTTACAGAAACAGGCACATTTCACGTGGCTATTTTCCCATGTCTACAGTAGCAAGGCAAGTATAATTGTCGGCAAGCAATCAGTTGTTTTCATCCTACAAAGAAAAGGCAACAGCTGACCTGTCTGCCTAAGAAGTATACAGTTCAAAAATTTTTAAAAACTATACCTAACCCTGCTACCTCCTCCTGTAATCTGTCTTCAGGACCTCAATTATTATGTTCGAAGGTTACGAATGAACCCTGTCTTGTGCAAATCAATGGTCTTTTCTCAGTTTTCATCCTTCTTTTCACCTTATATGGAATCATTACAATTGCCTTCTAACAGATCTCCCTACCACAAATCTCTTCCCATTCTAAGCCATAATAATAATAATAGCTTACATTTATATAGTGTTTTACTATGTGCCAAGAGTTGTGCTAAGAGTTTTACAATTATGATCCTCACAACTACCCTGGGAGGTAGGTGCTATTATTATTATTATTATTCTCATTTTACAGCTGAGTAAACTGAGGCAGACACAAGTTAAGTGACTTCTCCAGGGCCACACAGGCAGTATGTATCTCAGACCTTGAATTCAGGTCTTTCTGATTCCAAGTACAGCACTCTATCTCCCCAGCTACCCATTCAGCTAACCCATCTTCTGTTTAGCTGCAAAGTGACTTTATTTTTAAAACACACGTCTGGCTAGCCACCACCACTACTGCCTTTCAAAACCTGCCCCCCCACACCTGTCCAATTATGTGACATATTCTTCTCTTCACCATATACTCTATGATACTAGCTGTGTGACCCTCGACATGGCAATATTAGTGACGATGATGGATTGTGTAGTTCAGTCATTTTCAGTAATGTTTGATTCTTCATGACTCCATTTGGGGTTTTCTTGGCAAAGACAGTGGAATGGTTTGCCATTTCCTTCTCCAGCTCATCTGAATAAAGAAACTGCAGCAAACTGGGTCACAGGGCTAGTAAGTGACTAAAGTTGGATTTGAACTCAGAAAGATGAGTCTTCCTGACTCCAGGCACACTGTTCTATCCACGGTGTCATCTAGCTGCCCCATATTATGGAGTAGAGATATTCTGATGCAGCAGCTCTAGCCTACTTGTTGCTATACAGGACATTCCATCCAAAATTCTGCCTTTTCACTGGCTGTACCCTGGAATGGCCTCCATCTTGACCTTTACCTCCTTCAAAACAGAACTCAAACTTCTGCTTTTGGAAAATGCCTTTACCAGAGCCACCAGACACTCCTCCCCAACCCCCACCCTCCAATGCAACACTCATACTACTGCCCTCCCTTGGTATTTATCCTGTATGCACAAATATTTGCATGTTATCTCCCCTGTTAGAATATGAGTTCCTAGAGGGAATAAGAAATATTTCTGTCTTTTTTTGTATATTTTGTGGTTACTATAGTGACTGGCACATGGTAAGTGCTTAATTAATGACTGGTTTTTTTTTTAATGCAACACCTATGTCTGACCCTGCAAACCACTGGTGTCAAATTTAAATAGAAATTAATCCCTGCAAGTCACATATTACCTTGAAAAAAACTCAAATTAGCATTATCTATGTTTTAGTGGTTTTTTTATTTATTTTATTCAGCATTTTCTAATTACATCTAAATCTGGTTCCAGTCAATACTTGGGGTTGAAAGCTTAAACCTCTGCATAAACCACCACCTCAATTTTGATAAGCCTTTATTGTTGTCTTTTATAATATTTATTTCTTTCCTCTCTGTGATTATTCTTTCTCTACTATCTTTTTCCTCAAACTGAGAGGCAAAAGTCAGCCAAAGTCTGATATCTCATAAGAAAAAAGAAGGCACAAGAGGTGGTACAAAATCAGATTTCTACAGATCTTACAGTAGACTATAGGTGATGGGAATGATATTGCAAATCAGATTCATCTGAACATGTAACCTCAGTTAACAGCAAAAAAATAATGATAATAAAACTTCTTTAAAAAAAAATTTTTTAAGTCAGGAAAAGCCCAGAAAAAAAAAAAGGAGGGGAAGTTCTTCAATACTTAGATCTATCTGGAATCTCATCTATGTGAGTACTCTAGCCAAAGGGACAGATTGCTACTGAACCACACCTTTTGATAGTGTTTAACAGGCCTTAATCTATTACAATGGTCCACCCAGCATACTAGGAGACTCTTGGTATTGTACAGTGAATACTGAAGCAGTTATATTAAACTATGATCCCTTTAGGCATCTTTTCTGGTCCATCCTCTCTCTGAGGCTTCTAGCAGCCTCCATCCTACAATATCTCTTACATATGTTTCCCCATCCTCCATAGTACAGGTCCCCCTCACCTTTAGCCCAGTCTATTGCAAGAGTCACCTATTGGGTCTCCCAGCCTCAAGCCTTTCCCTGCTCTAATCCGATCTAGACAAGTCTAGGCCACAAAACTTGAGGTTTAAAAATAAGTATTAGAGAACACTTTGATTATATTCTTTTCTAGATCCTGGGGTGGCATTGAGAGAAGACTTCCCAAGAAAGATCATTTTTAAAATAATTCTGTGATCCAGATCATAGGGCACAGATATATTACAAATGAAAGAAGAAATAAATGATGGAAACATTCCAGCTGAGAATTCCATTTATGAACTTTAGAGAAACTGCTATGGCTACCAACTGGTAATTAGACAAAAGAACAGATTTAACCAATTAGTAGAGTCTCTCATCCAGTGGTGGGATCTCTGTTCTTCATATAACAAAACCAAAAACTTTCTTTGAAGTTGTGGGATTAAAAACAATGAATCCTGCCCCTGAAAAAAGTATCCAGCACTGCTCTTCCAATTAAAAGGGCAGGCTCCATCTTATAGGCCCATGTAAGGGAAATAGTTTATTCAGGTGAGCTCCAATAGAGAGATCTTACAAAGGGTAGACTTCCTGACCTAGAAAGCCATCTTTCATATGGCAAGCATATCCTAGCTTCACTCTAGCTTGTCTATGCCAAAGAGGACCAAAAAATTAAATTTATGTGGCTGTAAACAACTGGGACATATTTCAAAAGAATACAAAGGGAGTATTAATATGATCAGCTGCTCTCCTGGGCAAAATACACACAAAAAGTTCATCAAAGGAAATTTTCCCCTCCTAAATAAGTAAATAATAACTTTAATAAGCATATAAAGCCTACTCATTTATTATATTTTCCAGTGAAACCAAAGTTCCAACTGAATATAGAACCCTGGGTCCTTGTCTTCAAGATAAGCATCATCTCTCTAACAGGCATATTAATCACCCTTCCCTAAGGCTCAGAAATAACTCTGAACATTTTACCAGCAGAGAGTAATTTTACTACACACACACACACATACACACACACACGGGTAAAAACCAGAAAAACTGCCTACATGTTATACTTAGAAATAGCCATCACTTCACTGGTAAAATTTTCATCTCATTATTTCCCATAATAAATTAAAGGACAGAATATGGTTTTGCTTCTCTGAGAACAAAATCAAAGAGTTAAGTTTTTACCCAATACTTGGCTGATGTGATTCACCCTTTTCTAAGGTTTTTACAGTATTTGTCAGAGAACAAAGGCAACCATAAGCACCCATCTGATCAATGTGTGTTGATCTAACATGTACATCATTAAAGGGGGAAAAAATTAACCATTAAAAGAGAGATCCTCAGAGTTTAAGAAAAAGCTGAGGTAGAGCAGGACCTGGGATTTCATTGATGGAGGGAAAGCTCCTATGAGGAAATTCCCTCTACAAATACTTCTATTCAGTTTAAGGGTCTAAAAGAGTTTTCTAAGCCACTATGTATCAAATGCAGGAGTTGAACCCAGGTCTCCCTGGTTTCCAGGCTTGCTATGTCATGCTGCCTTTCTGCCCTTGCTATTTAAGAAATAATAACCTACTCTGAGTCCCATGCAAAAGGTTTATTCACTGGAAGGACCTTATTATAGCTGAGTCTCACTTATAGACACAAACCCCAAATAAAGTCAAGAACACAGCCTTAACTTTTAGATTTTATCTATGGTCCAAATTTTACACCTTGAGAGTTATTCTTAAAAGTTCCATAAATTAGGTTTATTCATTCAATAAGCATTTATTATACACCTACCAAGTGTCACAGACTGTCTAAGACATGGCATACAACAAGAAGGCAACAGAGTTCCTACTCTCAAGAAGCTTACATTCTGAACAAGCCATCACTGAGCTCTCTAAGAAAAAATCCCCACGACTCCAGATGGTCTCACAAGTGAGTTCTGGCTCATTTGCCACCCACTAAAGGAAGCCTTTCCTGATCCTTCTACTTGCGACTGCTCTCAAATTATTATTTTTTTTACTCATCAGCTAACTTACATTTCCCAGTATAATGTAAACCCCTCAAGGGCAGTGATTATTTTTCATTTTTATCTTTGTATACCCAGTGCCTTCTAGAATGTAAGGAGTTTAATGTGCACAAAACCAGAGAATCATAGAATCTCAGGATTAGAGGCTTTGGTGGTTTAGTCCAAACAACACTGGGAAAAAAACCTAAAAAGTAAGTTGAGTTGAATTGCATTACATTTAGCCTGAACCAAAGTTCATCGGTTGCTCTCCTCTCTAGTCACAGGCTAGTATAATTTCGCTAAATTGCTTTGGTGTCTAATACGACAAAGAGTTTAGCACCATATGAAAATGTAGCAATCGCTGTTTACTATTTAAGACCAGTCCAGTAAGGCACCCTGAGGATACACACTGCATAAACTTGGGGAAAAAAAACGATCAATACCTTTAAGTTCCTTTATCAATAGGCTTTATTTCCTATTTATGAAAGGATTTCCAATCCATAGTTTCTAAAAAAAAAAAAAAAAAAAAAAGTCTCCTCATTTCTATCAGAACTTTGTTTTCTTTTTACACTCTTTACTTTCAGAATCTTGTCAGAGAATCAGATTTAGAGATGAAACAAATTTTTGAAACTTTGAACATATTAGGGCCACTCAGTTTTCTTTAAAATACATTGCTTATTTGCCTCCTCAAAATGCCTTAATAAATTTAGCAAGGTGTTAATTCCTTTTATTAAACTCATGTTGTCTTTTCTGCTAAGTTTTCAATAGGATTTCAATAGCTTCAACAGCTAGAATGACCATGGTCCCTGGAAGCTGGATGAGATAAGTTATATAATGTTAATATGTAATATAACTAACAGGTAAATAAATAAATTTATATATTACAGTCAACTTGTTAACAGCTTAAAATAAAGGTCCCAGAAACAGATCACACCTGCAAAAAGCTTTACGGGGGAAGAAGGCATAAGGGAATAAGAATTATATAGCATCTACTATGTACCTGGCCCTGTGCTAAGCATTTTATAAATATTATCTCATTTATACCTTATAACAATCCAGGGAGGTTGGTGCTATTATTATCCCCATTTTGCAGTCGAAGAAACTGAGGCAAAAAAGTTTTCAGTTACTCAGAATAACACAGCTAATAAGCATGTGAAGCTGAATTTGAATACAGATCTTCCTGACTCCTGACTCCAGCACCACCTAGCTGCCTCATGACTTCATTACATGTAACAAACCCTCTAAACATAGAATCTTAAGTGTTAATATCAACATGCATGACTAGTGAGTGACTTTCTAGAGCATCATCAGATGGTTTAAGTCCAAATCTCTAGATCAGGTATTCTCAGTCTTTTGTACTCATGGATCCTTTGGCAGACAAGACTAAAAAAAAAAACTTTTTTAAATACATGAAAAAAATGACATAGGATTACAAATGAAACCAATTTTATTGAAATGCAATTACCAAAATGTTTTTTTTTAAACCAAGTTCATGCATTCCATTTTAAGAACTCTTACTCTAGATGGATTTTATCAGTTCTACATAAGAACTAAGAAACTACTCATAGCCTATCAAGAGATTATTAATTGTTCCACATATTACATTTCACAATACCAGTAACTGTTATATTAGAATAAAAAACAGAGGGTATAATCAATATAAAATAGAAACTTATTTAGGGAAAAGTCCTATGAACACAAAAAATTTAATATTCTAAAACAAACTGTAAACTGTATTACAAAACAGATAAGAAATCATATAAAGCAGTATCAAGATGACAGTTATAATGGGAGTTTCATTTGTGACTATGTCTATAGTACCAAAAAGATCAGAGACATGACCAGAATGATGTCATAAAATCAAAGATACAACTATTATCTCTATAATCACAAAGTGTAAATGTATACATATACATATACATACACACAAATACATACACACACACACACACACACACACATATATATCTATACATATATACATATATATGGACTATGCCTCCATAAAAGTCCAATTCCATTACCTCACCTTGGCATAGAGTTAACCCTAAATTCTCAAAGACTATATTAGACTGCAAAATGGCAGACTCTACCAAAAGGTTTTTAAATACAATCAGTCATTTATTAAGTACCTGATATGAGTCAGGAACACTAAGCTGAGGCCCTAGTCTAAAGGAGATTAAATTCTAACAAAACTATGGGGGAGTGGAGAGGAAGAGGACATTTACATATATAATGCATGCATGTTGAAAATTAACACAACATAATTTTGAAGAGGGCAGGCTTTATTAGGTAGGAGGATCAAGAAAGTTCTCAAACAAGGGGTAGCAAGTAAGCTGAGTTTTGAAGGAAACAAGAGTCTTCTTTATCAAACAGTGCACTTACCGTCTAAGGACCAGCCCAGCTAAGGGAGGAGAGACTTTAGCTCAGAGGCTTATCACTGGCCAAAAGGTGGTGAATTCTTTGGTCAAAGAGTCCCAGGAAACAATTTAACATTAAAAAATTAAATACAGACTTCCAGGGATGGAGCCAAGATGGCGGCATAGAAGCAGCAAGGTCCCACAGCTCATACACAGCTACCCTAAACACCCATAAAATATGACTCTGGACAAATTTTAGGACTCTCAAACTCACAAAAATACAGAAAACAAATCTCTTGCTGAAAGCAGCTCAGCAGCAGGGGATCATCGTGGCAGGATGCAAGGCGAGGCCAGCTCAGCATGAACCGAAACCAAACACAGCAAAGCCCCAGGGCAGTAAGGAAGAGCCAAGCCGAGCTGCAGCCAGTCTACAAGAGAGATCTACAGCCTCCAGCAATTCCACATCTAGCAAGGCGTGAAAAATACGGATTAGAGAAAGGCAGCTCAGCAGGAGGGGCTCATCTCGCAGGCCTGCAGGCCAGGAGCTGAGACCAGCCCAGCCTGAAACCGCCATGTGGTGAGGCTCTAGGGCAGCCAGGAGGAGCCAAGCCTCCCAAGCCACAGCGTGAGTCTACTTCAGAGAAGATCTACTGCACCTCAAGCAATCTTCACATCTTCTAAGCCAGGATAAGGGGTCAGTGAAAGTGAGTGGAAATTTCAAGCTAAATTTGGGGGAGGAAAAGCAGTTTGGCCAATCTATCCCCAGGGCAAGGAAGTAATGGGGGAAGGGCAAGAACAGCTGTAACCGGCGGCTACCCTCACTGAGCTGCTTCAGAGCCCCTGGCCTGAGAACCACGCAGGGGGGCTAAGTCAATT
>JAQQSW010016069.1:0-11752 GCA_028646575.1 Pseudocheirus occidentalis | reverse complement strand
TCGGCTCCGCCCGATGCCCTGGGGCCTGGCCAGGCCAGGGTTTCAGGCTGGGCTGTCCACAGCTCCCAGACTGCTGTGAAGAGCCCCAACTGCTGAGCTGCCTGTAGCAACAGTTGTGTTTTCTGTATTTTAGAGAGTTTTGGAGCTCGAAAATCTGTTTAGAGTCCCATTTTATGAGTTTTTAGGGTGGTTGTGTGGGAGCTGCGGTGCTTTGCTGCTTGTACGCACCCCCCAACTTTAACTTTTTTGACACTGTCACTCACAGCAAACCTGATGGCTTCATTATTACTAACACTCCATCATTCACTTGTCTCCTATATTCATATTATTTATTAATATTTATAATTTTAACTCCTCTCATTCATATTATATCAAAATAGTTGTTAAATCTTCCTAATTTAAGTCTCCACTTCTCTTGTATCTGTCATTTCTCCCCTACTCAGAAAGCGGCTATGTTGATAATGGTCTTTCATCACTACCTAGTAGATTCCTTCAATAACCTCCTTACAGGTTTGCCATTCTCTGGAATCCTCCGTACCTCACCAAATTTGATATGTTTTCCATATGGCTGCTAGAATAATCCTCTCATGCATAGATAGTTCAAGCCAATCCTCTGTTCCAAAAACTTCATTCACAAAAGCATCCATCTGAAAGAATTTACTTTGCATCTACTATAGACAAGGTACTATATGAGCTATGACAATTTATAGAATTGCTTAGAGTCAAATCAGGAAGAGAAGATAAAGTTATATAGCATGTGAACTTTAAAGGGAAACATGCAAAAAATAATGAATTTGTAATCAGAGGACCTGCTTAGTTAAAATCCCAGATTTGTATTCTATTTAGTTGTATTGTCTTAAGGAAGTCACTAAATCACAGATTTTTTTCCTTTCTTGTCATTTTTTAAATGCCTGAAAAACATTACATTAATATACCATAATCTATTCAGATAATCCTTAAATGAAAAACCTCCATTGGTATCCTTTTCTCTGATACATAAAATATGGTGATAAATAATCTTTGGGCATCTGGGTCATTTTCTTCTCTCACTTCTTTGTGGTATATACTTCATAGTGGTAATACATGGTCAAAAATTATGTACAGTTTAGTGACTTCCTACTTGTAATCCTAATTTGTTTTCCAGAATAGTTGGGCCCATTCACAATTCCACCAAGAATTAATAGGATTTTTCCTCCTTTACATTTTCTCTTACAATAGTAACTTAGCAGATGCCGCATTGAAATAGTAACCCTGAGTGACACAAGGCTAGCAAATGAAGGCCATCTCACTGAACTTGGAGCTGGATACATGTATTTCTGGAGTGACTGCCATAATGAGTAATACCATAAATATGGAATAGATTTCACAATCAAATCTAATGTAGTGAACAAATTTGTATGCTTCCCAAAAGAAGTAAATGATTTATTCATAACAATGCTATTGTCACTTGAAGAAAAACACCACACGACCATCATTAGTCCATATGCTTTCACCATGATGATCCATGATGATATTAAAAAACATGAAGCCTGGAGTTCCTCATCACCAATGTGCCCATAGAGCACAAGCTTGCAAATCTGAGAAATTTTAACTCCAGAGGGGGAAAAACCCATTTGACTATAGAAAGTTACTGTGCTAAAGTGCTAAACTGTATGCAAGAGTAGACCTCCGCCACCCATGAGAATCATACATCCTTCACACTTATTGTGGTAATCAATCATTGCCATAGATACAACAATATTTTCCTAAGAGATTCCCTGGAAAGAAACAGGAGAAAGAAAAGAGAGAAACCCATAGAAAAGGAGAAAAGTGTTCTTGCCCCAGTACAAACTGCCCTCATGGAAAACCATTCTTGCTCTTCTATGGCTGCGTCCAAAGCCCCTATTCAGGTTCTCTCAGAGACTGCTGTATGGATTGTCAAGGAGACATTAGTCATTGCAATCTGAGGGGCAGTTTCAGAGACTTGTGAATCACATAAATGCTTTTAATAGAAAAAGAAGGATCATGTTGCCCAATACAGTAAAAAGAAAAGGGACCTTATGAATGTGTGTGTGTGTGTGTGTGTGTGTGTGTAGATTGCTAAAGAGGTTTTTCAGTGAAATTTAAATGCATGAAGGTATATGGGAGGAAGAGGAGTTGTGGAATTTGAAGGAACTCTTTCATTTTTCCCCCAAAACCTGATATACTGGCCCCAGTAATCTCAGTCCATTCTTCTCCCTAAAATGTAAATGCCTAACCAATTTATTTTACAAAGGAAAAAGTTAAGACCCAGTGACAGAGAGTGGCTCACACATGGTAATATAGCTAAATTTGTTCTTCAGAAAACTCTGGCCTTAGCTTCTGACTTTGCATTATAGGGGCATGATTACTTACAATTGGAATACTAACTCCCATCTATATGTCAGTCTTAAGGTAGGGGAAACATTCTATGACTGTTTCCTACACATTAGGGCCTCTAATTCACTTCTAAAAAGTAAGCCTGATTCCAACTTTGCCTTTATTTGGTCTCTGAATGTTGTTGAGGTTTCAAAGGAGCTTCAGCATGTTCCTAAATTGTCCCCTCACATGACTTCCATGGGTCCCCTTTCAGTGGGACATCCTTTATCTCTTGTAAACAAGATCTATGCAAACATAGGACTACTATTTCCTGTTCCCTACAGCTACTGAGGACCTCCTCTCTTTATTCTCAATTCTTATTCAAAGTGAGCAAGGATCAGTTAGAGACACTTTTAACACCCTCTCTTTTATCCCTGACTCCCTATGGGTTTATTATCATTCATATTTCTCCTAAAATCTACTGTCCCAGTTACTATTAAAATCAAAGCAGCTCCCCCTCCAATCTCCCAGTATTCCTTGTCCAAGGAGACAATTGCAGGTATCTCATCTTTTATTGATTAAGATATTTTCATTCCTTGTAAATCCCCATGCAATATGTCTATCCCTGCCATTAAGAAACCTAAACCACATTCTGATGGCATGTCTGTTTATCATTTGTTCAAGATTTGCACAAATTAATGTTTATATTATACCTAGGCATCTAGTGATACCCAGTCATGCTACTATCATTTCCTCAGTTCCTTGTGAGGAGGCCTGCACAACTGTGGTAGATCTTCACTCAGGAATTTTTTTCAATCCTTATACACCTAGATTCTATTTGCTTTCACCTGGAAACATTTACAATGGACCTGGACTCATCTGCCTTAAGAGTATATAGAAAGCGCTAATTTATTTTCTTAAATTTTGCATCAAAATTTAGCTTCCATCACTGTGAGAAGTTCTGCCATAGGTAAGTATATAAAGGATCTGTTTCTGGCTGCACTAGATGTTGCGATTTGCTGGTAAGAAAGCCCTCAGCTATTACTGAAGCTTCACCAAAAAGATCATACAGTCTCTAAATTTAAAGTCCAATGGTGCCTTCCACAGGTATAATATTTGGGATTTATCCTGGCTGCTGGCTGGGACTTGTTCTGTTTCTCTTAAATGCATTCAGACTATGCAGCAACTCTGCACCCACCACTAAGTGGCAGCTTAGAACCATCCTTAGAGCAGCTGGATACTGCAAAAAATTGACATCTTTTTTCAGTGAGATTAATGAACCCCTTGTTTCTCTGACTAAAAACTGTTCCAGAACCTTTACAGCTAGATCATTAATATTTCTTAGCTCTTGGAGAACTCAAAAGAGCCGTGCTATCTTTTTTGTACATGAGCAGAGAGGTATGATTTCTGGTGTGCTTACTAGAGCATTAAAACCGACTGTCTACGCAGGAGGTTCTTAATCTTCTCAGCTTAATTTTGTGGATATTGGAGCACCACCCTGCCTTTGGGCTATAGCTGGTATTTCCCTTTTGGTAGAGAGGACTTGTGATTTGGTTTTGGGTTCCCCTTAGACAATTCAGTGCCTTCATGATGCTGAGGCCCTCTTATTCTGTCACCAGACACAAGCCTTCTCAGATCAGAGATTTCTCATTGGGTTCACTGGCATTACTGAGTTTGCCAATCTGAACTGCTTTGTCAATAGTTATATACTATATAGTTTATATACTATAGAATAGTCTATATACTATACAATATAATTATATTTAATATGTGGTATATGCACCACATGATCTATAGTTATATACACAGGTATATCCCTATTAATAAACTGATTTTGTTTGGAGGCTATACCTCAGTTGACATTTGTTAAATTTACTGAAAACAAAAAAGTGGTTAGACAGGAGCCAAATTAGGGGAAATTAGTGACAGAAGTAAGGGTTAGCTAGAACATGTAGACAGATTCCTTATAAATAGTCATTTCTTAGGTGTGCACCCACTCTTTTTTGTTGATATAGCAATGCAAGCAGCAAAGGGCATCCAAGATTCATGGGGAAATTTTGTAGTCATTCTTCTTTCGATAGTAGTCATTAAGTGACTTTGCTTTGTTCTAACTGTGTCCATTAGTTTACCATTAAATATAAGCATGTCAAGGAGAGGTCAGAATTCTGATTTTAAAAGTGAGTAACCACAAAGTGTCTTGAAACTGAAATAGTCATATTCCTGAGGACTTAATCTTCAATTTCAAGTTGAGGTGGATGGCTTCTCAAGAGGGCCTTACTATTTTGTGAGGCCTTATCTATGCTATATTTGGGTAGCATATGCATAGAAAGGGATTTATTGAGATATGCTCTGACTAGGATTTTCAAATGGAAATGCTAAGATTCCCTCCCCTCTCCTCCTCTACCTTCCATCACTCGGAAGGAAATCCTAGATCCTTTTAGGACTAAAAATATTTCTTGGCAAAAAAAAAATAAAATTACCATGTGATTTACTTTATTTTCTGTTTAGGCAGTATGGTCTAGCTCTTAACAAGTTGGATGTTGGGGTGGCTTGGTGACCCAGTGAATAAGCACTGGCCCTGGAGTCAGGAGGACCTAAGTTCAAATGTGGCCTCAGATACTTAACACAAAACTAGCTGTGTGATCTTAGATAAGTCACTTAATCCCAATTTCCCTACCTCCCCCCCAAAAGCAAAGCAAAACAAAACAACAACAAAACAAAAAAACAAAAAAAAGTGTGATGTGGAATTTCTATTGTCCTAAAAAGGAATTCAGGTACTTTCATGCTTGCCACTATCATCCTGGGAAAGTAACTACAACAGAATTTGTAGATAAAGGTACTATTGATAATAGTACTTAAGAATGTTTGTGTCTATCCTGAAAACTTAATGAGTTACAACAAACTGGAGGACAATACAAGTGGCGGTATAAATGAACTACAAAAAGAATTCAAAAAAATTCCAATTTAATTTTATTAAAAGATAATTATTTGGGGCGGAGCCAAGGTGGTAGAGTAGAAGCACAAACTTGGTGCAGACTCCCCTCCAATCACTTCCAATACATGTAAATAAATGACTCAAAACAAACTTTAGAGCTAAAGAACCTACAAAGAGACAAAGAGAAACAAAGTTCCTGCTGAAAGAAGCCCCACAGGCCAACAGGAAGGACCTACCACACTAGGTTGGGAGCTGAGCACAGCCCAACATGAGCTGGTGGTTTCTGGCCCCAAGGGGGCCCTCATCAGCAGTGGGCCTAGAGCAGACTTCAGGAGATAGAATCATCAGCAGTTGTGGTGGTTTCCAGAATTATCAACCCATAAATACCAAAAAGAAAGTAAAAGGTCAGTCTGGAATTTGTGAGAACAGGGGGATGAAGGGTGTGGTCTGTCTCCTACCTCTGGGGCAAGAAGATGAGGAATCACAGTGGCTGTGCAGCTAAGGTTGCCTGGCTGTGTCAGGAGTTCCTGGTTTGCAGATTGCAGAGGGGACCAAGTGACCATTCAGAGGGTAATCACCCTTGCTTTAACCTGCTTGGATCTGGATTGTGATCATGGGGAGTGGTCATGGTGTATGTGACCAGTGAGTCACAGCTTGTGGTGTCTGTAGAGAGGGTACCCAACTAATAGCTCCAGCATCTGTGAAAACCCCAGTGATTTGAGATGGAGCTCTCTCTATTCTGGTAGCAGAGTTCTACTGTGACAAAGTGCTCAAAAGTCAAGTAATTAAATGACAAGATGAGCAAGTCCAGGAAAGCAACCAAACCACAGGTTCCTTTTTAGGGAACAAAAAGGATCAAAGAATGGAGCTCAAGGAAGACAGTGAAGTCAGAACTCCTGCATCAAAAGGATCCAAGAAAAATATGAACTGCTTACAGGCCATGGAGGAACTCAAGAAGGATTTTGAAAATCAAGTAAGAGAACTGAAGGAAAAATTGGAAAGAGAAATGAGAATGATGCAAAAAAATCATGAAAAGTGAATCAATAGCCTGCTAAGGGAGGCCCAAAAACACACTGAAGAAAATAACACCTTAAAATAGACTAACTCAAATGGCAAAAGAGATTAAAAAACCACTGAGGAGAAGAATGCCTTAAAAAGTTGAATTTTCCAGATGGAAAAAGATTTTCAAAAATTCACTGAAGAGAATAACTATTAAGAGGGTGCCATCTCTGCTGCCCCCATAAACTCTGGCTCACTGGTTACACACCTCAGGACCACCACCCAAGACTTCTAGATCTTAATTTAAGGTATAGAGGAAGGTATATTAATGTAATGTTATTTATGCGTTTAAAAAAATGGTACGAATGTCAAGAAATGAAGAAATCTATACACAATTACAGACACAATATGTGTGTGTGTGATGACCAGCTTTGATAGACTGGACTCTTCTCAGCAATTCAGGGTTAGAACACAACTCCAAAAGACTCATGGTGGAGAGAGATGTCTGCATTCAGGGAAAGAACTAGAAAGAACAGAGTTTGAATGCAGATGGAAGCAAACTATCTGATCTCTTTCTTTTTCTTTTTTGGTTTTGTTTCCTCTTTCCCATTGTTCATTCCATCCATCACAATCCTTTTTTATAACCTGACTAATGCCTGATGTGAAAATATTTACAGATTCTGTGCTTGATTGTATGCCACCATGGGGGGAGGGGAGAAGAAGGAGGGGGAGAAAATTTGAAACTCAAGGGATTGTGGAACTGAATCTTGTAAATTAAAAGTAAACAAACAAATTAATAAAGACAAAAAAGAACCAAATTTTCTATTAACCTGTGGTCTTTTCATTTAGAGTACTTGAAAATGCTGTTTCATTGAATGTTCATTTTCCTCCTGAAGTATTATATTCTGTTTTTCTGGGTAGGTGATTCTTGCTTTTAATTCTAGTTCCTCTGACCTCTGGAATATCATATTTCAAGCCCTTTGATCCTGTAAGACAGAAACTGCAAGATTTCATGTTATACTGACTGTATTTCCAAAATATTTGTATTGTTTTTTTTTCTGGCTGCTTGCAATATTTTCTCCTTGACCTGGAGATTTAGACTGAAATCTCTGAAACTCTGGAATTTGGCTGATATATTCCTAAGAGCTTCCCTTTTGGGATCTTGTTCAAGATGTGTTTGGTGGATTCTTTCAATTTCTATTTTACCCTCTGGTTCAAGAGTATCAGGGAAATTTTCCTTGGTAAAATCTTGAAAGATGATGCCTAGGCTTTTATGGATCATGACTTTCCTGTAGTCCAATAATTTTTAAATGATCTCTCTTGCATCTATTTTCCAGGTCACTGGTTTTTTTCACATTAACTTCTATTTTTTCATTCTTTTTGTTCTGTTTTATAATTTCTTGATTTCTTATAAAGTCATTAGCTTCCATTTTGTCCATTCAATTTTTTTAAGGAATTATTTTCTTCAACAAGCCTTTGAATATCCTTTTCCATTTGGTCAATTTTCCTTTGTAACAGATTCTTCTCATTGATTTTTTGGACGTCTTTTGCCATTTGGGTTAGTCTATTTTTTAAGGTGTTATTTTCTTCAGTATTTTTTGGGGTCTCCTTTAGCAAGCTGTTAATGCTTTTTCATTATTTTCTTGTATCATTCTCATTTCTCTTTCCAGTTTTTCTTCTTTTCTTACTTGATTTTCACAGTCCTTTTTGTACTGTTCCATGGTCTGTTCCAATTTATACTTTTCTTGTAAGCATTTGATGTAGGAGATTTGCATTTGTTGTCTTCTTGTTGTATGTTTTATTCTTCTTAATCACCAAAGTTAATTCTGTAGTCTAATTTTCCCCCCCACTATTTACTCATTTTCCCAGTCAAATACCTGATTTTCTATCTCTTTGTCAAGGTTGAACTCTGCTTCCCATGGATGTGGGTGTGGGTGTGGGTGTACAGTCACAAGCTTTAGGAGTTTTGTGCAGCTGTTTTCAGAGATACTTCCAGTGACCTGTACGTTTTCAACTCTTCCAAGGTGGTTTGTTCAAAGAGAGGTGTTTACTTATGTCCCGGCCAGTGATCTTCTCTGTGCATGACCACAAACACTCTTTTCTGCCTTGGAACTGTAAGGAGGATTTCCTTTGCAACACAGGCACAAGCTCTCCTTGTGGAGAGCTTGCTGTTACACCAGCAGTCTTCCTCATCCCAGGACTGCCACCCAAGACTGCCACTCATATCCAAGTAAGGCAAAACAAGAGAATCCTGCTCTACCCTGAGGAAAGAGATGCCTGCAATGCCCCTCTGATCAGTCACTTGATCCTCAACTGTCAGTGGGCTGAGAGCTCCAGAAGCAGCCACTATTACTACAGTCGCTGCTCCCACCACTGCCATTGGAACCTCTGACTCCCTGAGGCTGTGGCCAGACAATGTTCCTCTCTCATCTAAGTCCCACAGAGTTTTTTTCCCTGACTTTCGATGCTGTCTTTGATGTTTGTAGTTTGAGAAGCCTGGAAACCACCACAGTTGCCAGTGATTCAGTCCCTTGAGGTCTATTCCAGTCTTGTTTGTACCAGAACAGCCTATGCTGGACTGTGCTCCACCTCCAACCTAGTGCAATAGACTCTTCTTGTTGCTTCAGGCTATCTTGGGCTGGATATTTTTTTCAGTCTGTCATTTTGTGGATTCTTTTGCTCGAGAATTTGTTTAGAGTTAATTTTTACAGGTCTTTGGAGGGGTTTAGGGGAAATCTTCAGCAAGTCTTTGCTTTTACTCTACCATCTTGGCTCCAGCCCCTGAGAGATGCATTCTTTAAGTTTGTTCATACCTGAAGGTGCTGTATAATAAAGAATTCTAATTACTGTTTAGATATCCTTACAGATTGTCTGATGTATGAACTGCAATATAAGATTATAACAAGGATCCCAGGCATTATTCTGACATGTTCACATTGCCTTTTTTTGTGTCTTGAGTACATCATTCAACCTCTCTGGCCCCTAACTTACTTATCTGTAAAATAATGGATTTGGATAAGATAATTTCTGTGATATTTCTCATTATAAAGTAATGATCTATTATAATGTATCAATAATAATTCATTTCTTATGGCCAAATGATGATTTAAAAATGTTTTTATTCACTCAGTGACTGAAATATTGTCTCTAATGCAATTATAGGTGACTTATGGATGCTTGTCAAAGCAGTACAAATTTGGAACTACAATGTTAAATCTTTAAAGGCTTCATTTTTAATTTGATATTTTATTTTTTCTCCAGTTAGATATAAAACAATTTTTAACATTCATTTTTAAAACTGAGTTTCAGATTCTCTCCTTCTCTTCCCACCCACAGTATTCCATATTAATTATATATCACAACTTGTTCAGTAATTTCCCAACTGATAGCATCATCTCAATTTTCAATTCTTTGCCACCAGAATAGAGTTGCTATACATATTTTTGTTATTATGTGTCCTTTCCCTTTAAAAAAATCTTTTCTAGGATATAAACCTAGTAGTGGTATTTCTACGTCAAAGAATATGAATGATTTTATAGGCCTTTGGGTTGAATAAATTTACAAATTCACCACCAGTGTATTAGTGTTTCACCATTTTCCTTTTCCATCCTGTTAGGTAATCTAATAGGTGTTGTGTAGTACCACAAATTGTTTTAACTTACATTCCTCCAATCAGTAGTGATTTAGAGCATTTTCTCAAATGGTTATAGACAGATTTGATAAGTACATCTGAAAGTGACTGCTCATATTTTATCAATTGGGTAATGGCTCTTATTCTAATAAATTTGACTCATTTCTCTATATATTTGAGAGATGAGGACTTGATCAGAGAAACTTACTTAAATTTTTTTTTCACTGTTATGATTGCTAACTGTATTTTTCTCCATCTTATTTCCCCATTTTATTCTGTTTTCTATCTCCATCCCTCCTCAAAAGTGTTTTTCTTCTGTCACTCCCCCACAAGCTACCCTCCCTTATATGAGCACCCCAACTTTCTCATATCCCTTTCCTCCCCTACTTTCCTGAAGAATAAGAGAGATTTGTGTACCAAATTAAGTGTATATGTTATTCCCTCTTTAAGTCAATTCCAATTAGAGTGAGGTTCAAATGTTTCTTGTCACTTGCCCCATCTTCCCCTCCATTGCAAAAGTTCTTTCATGCCTCTTTTACATCAGATGATTTACCTCACTCTATATCTCTCTTTCTTTTTCTCCCAATGCATTTCTCTTCCTCACCCTTTAGTTTTATTTTTAAGATATTATCCCAAAATAATCAACTCAGACATGTATCCTCTGTCTATATATATGACTTTTATGTGCTTTAATAATGAGGAAGTTCTTATGAGTTACTAATATTATTTTCCCATGTAGGAATGTAAACAATTTAACCTTATTAAGTGCCTTTTGACTTCCCTTTCCTATTTACCATTTTATACTTCTCTAGAGTCTTGTATTTTAAAGTGAAATTTTCTATTTATCTCTGTTCTTTTCATCAGGGAAACTTAAAAGTCCTCAATTTCATTAAATCTCCATTTTTTCTTTTGAAAGATTATGCTCAATTTTTCTGGGTTGGTAATTCTTGGTTGTGATCCCAGTTCCTTTGCCCTCAAGGATTTTATATTCCAAGCTCTCTGGTCCTTTAATGTAGAGGCTGCAAAATCCTTACCATAGTTCCACATTACTTGAATTGTTTCCTTCTGGCTATTTGCAATATTATCTCCTTGACCTGGGAGCTCTGAAATTTGGTTATAATATTCCTGTGAGTTTTTTTGGGGGATCTCTTTTAGGAGGTGATGGACAAATTCTTCCAATTTCTATTTTAACTCCTTGTTCTAGAATATCAGGGCAGTTGTCCTTGATAATCTCTTGAAAGATGTTGTCTAGACTCTTTTCTTCATCATGGCTTTCAGATAGTCCACTGATTTTTATATTGTCTCTCCTTAATCAATTTTCCAGTCAGTCATTTTTCAAATGAGATATTTCATATTATCTTCTATTTTTACATTCTTTTGGTCTTGTTTCTTAGTTTCTCATAAAGTCATTAGCTTCCACTTGCTCTGTTATAATTTTTAAGAAATTATTTTCTTCAGTGAGCTTGTGTACCTTCTTTTCTATTTGGTAAATTTCATTTTAAAGAGCTTTTTCTTCAGTGAATTTTTATCCCTCTTTTTCTATTTGGACAATTCTGCTATTCAAGGCATTCTTCTCTTCATTGGATTTTTGTACCTCTTTTACCATTTGGCCTATTCTGCTTTTAAGCTGTTATTTTCTTCAGTACTTTTTGCCTCCTTTACCAAGCTGTTAACTCCTTTTTTTCATTATTTTTGAGCATCACTTTGCATTTCTCTTTTTGAGATCCTCTATGGCCTCAGACCAATTCCTGGAGTCTATGGATGTAGGATCTATGACTTTGTTACCTTCTTCAGAGAGTGTGTTTTGATTTACCTTATCACCATAGGAACTTTCTGTATTCAGAATTTTTTTCTGTTGTTTGCTCCTTTCT